>PVIR01010986.1:0-34398 GCA_004026965.1 Petromus typicus | reverse complement strand
GTCTTTATTTTCTCATACCAGAGAAAAGATGCAATATGTACCTATCTGTGCCCTATTTATTTCACTTATGAGGATATCCTCAAGGTATGTCCATTTAAGTATAAATGATTCAAACTTATCGTTTTTTTATGGCAGAGTAATACTCCATTCTGTAGAAGAACCATACACCAGCGCTTCTTTATCAGTCCAGAACCACTAGGGCTTTTCAGTAGTGAGCTCATCCTACTCTGCACCCTGCACAGCCAAGCCCAAGAGGCAGCACTTCTGTTTACAGTGTGGTTTGTGGACCAGGCTAAGCCTACTGTTGAGACCTACTGTATAGGAAAGAACTCATGAGCCAAAATAAACCCCTCCTCCTTTAAACTGTCAGGCTTGTGCCTCAGCAACAAGAAAAGGAACTAAGACACTGGTTTTTGTGGGGGTCTTGGCAGGGTAAATCAAGAGCCTTCTGGAAGAGTTTCATCTTCCTCGAAGTCACGAAGAACATCTGCAATTCAGAGAAGGTCAACATTTCAGCATGAAGAGGAAGTTGGTCCAACCTTTCTGGATGACTCTGAAGAGGTCAAGAATTCAGTGAAAGAAGTAGCTGCAGAAATAGTAGAAATAGCAGGAAGACCTGAATTAGAAGTGGAGCCTAAAGATGTCACAGAACTGCTACAGTCTTACTGAGGGATGATCAAGCCTCTGATTTTCAAAAAGAGGAACTGTGAAGGTTAAAGAAAGACAGATCATAGTGACTGTAATTTTAAAGTACATGGGGGGCTAGGAGGTCAGCCTCAGAGTGGGCAAAGACAAAGGCACTCAGCTAGCCATTATTTATTGGGCACATACAATAATTGGAGGGAGTATCTGCTGACTTGGGGGGCAGTGGGAATCCTATGTTGATGAGGGTCTTATGCTGATGAGTATCTTCGGTAGCTGAGGAGCTTGTGTTGATGAGGGTGATCCTGAGAGCATTCTTACAGTAGTAGTGGGACAAGATAGTGGGCTAATAAAGAAGTTGTCCCTCCCAGGTGAAACTTTTCTTTCTCTTTTTTTTTTATTACTACTGGGTTCTCTAAGAACCAGGATGTCTTCAGCTGGTGTCTTATTGAGTGTTGCAGTATTATGAGACCACTGAGTCCTCCACTTGTACCCAGAGGCAAAATACAGTTATGTTTTTACATGCCATAGTTGGTTTGTGGACAAGATGACACTGGGTCTAAGACAGCTCTAGTAGTACTTTAATTATGGAATAATTTTCCACCCAAAATTATATAGAATGGCTCTTGACAGTCTTACAATGATATTTTAATGGATGTGGAAAGGTGTTTTCTTGACAGGAGTCTGTTCCTGGTGAAGGGGCTGTGAACTTTGCTGAGCTGCCACCAAAGGATAGAGTACTGCGTTCACTTAGGGGATATAGTAGCTGTGGGTTTGAGAGGACTGACCCCAGTGTGAAGAAGTCCTACTGTAGCTAAAATGCTAACAGCCATCATCACATGATATGGAGAAATCTTTCATGAAAGAGTCTGTGCATCCATGAAACCTCACTCTTGTCTTATTTAAAAAAAGTTGTGAGTCACCCCACCACCTCCCCCTCTCGAGAGATTAGGACTTGTTGAAGGCTCAGATGATAATTTGCATTTTCTAGTAATAAAATATTTTTAAATTCAGGCATGACACCCTCAATGTATTACAATAAAAGGTAACGATAACTTTTATATGCACTGGGAAATCAAAAATCTTCATGGACCTCGTTATTATGATATTTACTTTATTGCAGTGGCCTGGATCCCAACTTGTAGTATCTCCAGGGAAGGCTGACATTATGATTTTAATCTCTCCAGCAGCCACAGCATGAGTATTTTACAGACAAGGAATCCTCAGGTGTCCCGATGGGCATTGGAGGTACCAGGACCCACATTGAGACTTCCTATCCTTAAGGGCAGGGCGGTCTGCATCTTATATTATATCTTACCTTATCTTATATCTATCTTATATTCATCTGGGGTCGCTTTTCAATGTAATTTTAAGTCACGCAATTCAGATGCAACAGTTTTCACTTATGAGATTTGTAAATGTGCAGTTGCTTCCAGAGTTGGAGGACCTGGGGTGGCGAAGAGGAACCACCTGCTCGGTAGAGTTGAACCGGGTGAGATGTTCAACGTCACAGTGTGATGAGGAAGGGGAAGTTGCAGGAAAATATTCCAAACAAGAGACTTTAAAAAATTCTCATGTTATGTGGACATGTCAGCTCCTTTGAAGAGCTGGGTGGATGACTTATTGTTGGGCTGGATTCCATTTCTCAGTGAGGCAATGGAAAAGATTTCTATCTGAGATAGTCTTCTATTCTATTTGAAACTACCCCTCCTGAGGATTGTGCTTCTGTGTGTGTGAGCTTCCGCCTGGGCATATGCGAGTGTGCAGTTTGTGCATGCGTGTGAGTTGATGAGTGGGGACAGTTTAGGTGGAAACTCACGTTTTCCCAGTCGCCACTCATCTCTGAGTTCCACAAAGTATTAGCTGGAGCCATCAGGAAGCAGTAATTAACAAGGCTGGCGAGAATATAAGCATCAGTTAGATTTGGGAATAGTTTCAATGGTCAAAGATAAGAGTGTGTTTTGTTGAAATGTAGAAAATAATTTTCAGGAATTGGAGGGTGGAAGAATTGTATAAAAAAGTAAAATCTTCTGTGAAAGCATCTGATTACTTCTCCTGGGATAGTCACCAGAGGATGTGAGAATTAGCTGAAATGGGGCCATGGTTAACTTCACAAAATCAGAGGCTTCTGAGCTTGCAGAGAAACACATAAAATAAATTGCAATACATAAAATAAATTAAGAGCAAGAACCGGCTGCAAACAAACAAGGAAAAGTCCCAGTTGCACAGGGACGGGCCAGATGGGGAGCACCCCACGGGATCCAACTTACTGTGATGCGAGATTTATAAAGTGTTGAACCACCAGTGGAAAGGCTGCGGCAGTGCCTCCGCGCTTGCCTTTTTTCCCAATGTGTGAGCTTTTTAGATTCTAATTACCACGATGAAGAAACGGTAACTAGGTAGATCCCAAGTCACCCGGAGTTCCCGAGGGCTGGGGGCTGTGGTGAGAGGGGAGAAAGCACACAGTGTGGACCCCCAGCCATGTTCGGGGCTCAGCTCCTGGCTCTGCTTCGCGAGGTGACGTCAGGCCATCCCTCAGCCCGGGACAAGTCAATAGCGTAGGACTTAAACCATGCTGTGGACACAACGTCCCACCTTCCCACTTGGCATAGAACGTGTCCTAAGGTGAGGGAGGCAGAGATGGTTTGATCAGGCAGATGGTGAGCTCCTTATACAGGTGGGGTTGATGGGAGCCCTGGGTCTTCTTAGGAGGCCAGTGTGGTGACTGAGGGTCCTCGTGTCCCAGGTTGGGATCAGGCTGCCATCCTTTCCTCCCAGGGTCACTAGGTCGGGCGTGCTGGCAGGATCCTGATGCTGGGCTCTGGCATCAGGCCTTTCAATTGTGCCTTCTCCTCCCTGCTGGCCTTGGGTAGTCTTATCTCTTTCCAGCTCTCTAGCGTGGCCCAGCAGCTGTGTCACGTGTGTCTGGGCCCTGGTTCAGGACTGAGCCTTTGCTGTTATGGAGGAGGGCTCCTGGGGGAGAGTGTGCAAAGCCAGCATGGGGCTGACGTCCTTTCCCATCTGAGGCAGCTTGTGGTTGTGTGCTGCTTCCAGGAGTGAAGATGCCCCTGGTGTGGAGTCAACCTCCTTTCCTGGAGGTTTGGGCTGACAGCAGCCTTTGGGACATGGAAGGCTGCGGGCTCCTCTTCGTGGGCCCTGGGCCACCCTTCATCACGGGAATGTCTGATGACAGCTGTCAGTCCCTGAGTCTGCTCTCCTGCGTGGCCTCAGTGGGAGCTGGACACGCAAGACCATGTGATTTCCACTCCCTCCATCATGTGACGAAAGATGACACGATAAACCTTCTAGTGCTTATCCAACAACTCAAGCTGCAGGAAGAAAAATATCCAGAGGGACAGTTAGTCATTCTATGCTCTGTGATGTTATCTAAAGTTTTAATCACAAAGTCTTCAATGTGTTAATACAACCCACCAAGATTAAAACCTCCTCTAGGACACCTCTTCTTGTCCAGCAGCCTTCACTGGGATGTGATGGTGGGGGAAAGAGAAAATCTTGGGTTGGAGACAGTGTTCAAGGGTCCTTCCCTTGATGTCTTCTCCTGAGGATGAGAACCGAGTCTGGCTACCCTGCAGCTGCTACCGCAGAGGACCAGGAGGGGACTTGGGACAGGGACGGGGTCCTGGAGAGAGAGTCTCATGGCTGATGCAGCCTCTGCAGGCAGGAGGACGAGGGCAGCTGTTGGTTTGGACAGAGCAGTTTCCTCAACCTCATCACTCAGCTGGTTGCTCCCAGCAGCTGCGCCCATCCCCGGGGCACCCTGGCTGGGACTTGTCACTGGCTCCCCATCCTCCTGGATCGGGACTCCTATTCCAGGCAGGATGCTGTCACAGGACAGGTTTCTTTGATGACAACTTATTTATTTTATGTATAGAAAGACTTCATTTCAATCTCCTAAAAGCCAATTATGATAAACCTACTGCCAGTACTATATCAAATGGGAAACCAGCCTTCCTTCTGCAGTCAGAAACAAAGCAAGGATATCTGTTATCACCGCCCCTGTGCAGTACAACATGTGGCCAGTTTGTGGGGCAACCTGTGATGGCAGTTGAGAAAGTCTGTGATGGGCTCAAAGAAACAGAATGTGGAAGGGAGAGAGTGAGGGGAGAGAGAGGGTGAGGGATAGAGAGAGGGAGGGATAGAGAGAGAGGGAGGGAGGGAGAGAAAGAGAGGGGGAGGGACATTACAGTTTGGGAATATTGGTGGGAATTCTTGGAATCATCAATCTATAGAAAGCTTCCTCTTGTCTTAGTCTATGGGGGAAAGGATGGCCTGGGCTAATGGCCACAGAAAGCTAATGGCCCATTTTACAGGAGAAAGACAGGGGCCAGCCTTTTTTTAAAAAAAAATTTGGGTGGTCTAAGATGTTTTGCCTGCAAATATTCTTTGAACTCTCTAAATCTGTTCCTTTATTTCAAAATCTGGGTTTTGCCCTTTGCTTTTTCAATTAAGTTACCAGTAATTTATGGATTTACATATCTTTGAGGGATTTGAGGTGAGATGGCCTAGGAAAAAAACACAAGCCAACCTGGGGAGTTCGGAGATGGAACTCGGGTACCTCGGTGCTGGAGGTCTGGTCTTCTTAAAAATGATGATTTTCCTTGTTTCCTTCCTCCCTTCGTTTCTCCTCTCTTCCTCCCTGAGGCTGTGTGTCCTCTTCCCTCCCAGGTTTCTGGACTTGGAAGCGTCTTGTGTCATTGCGAGACAGCGACTAACTGACCCTCTTGACCTGGCATCTGGGGTCCAGTGTGGCGGTTTGGAGGCACAACTGTGTGAACACAAGTAGGGCTCTCTTGGTTCTTAGAGACAAATTTATACTTGCACCCGGACTTCTCTTTTTATTCAAGTTCACACACTGTTTCGGATTCTCTACTGCGGGGTGACTTTGAGGTCCTGGTCCGGTTATTACCACGAACACCTCCTCTTGGCATCAGAATGGACTGAGGGACACCCAGAGAAGTCAGGGGTGGCCACACCCAGGCCTCGTGTCCCCAGGACTGAGCCTTGGGTGTCCTGGGGTGGATAACAGAGCCGTAGCTCTGAGGGCCTGGTCTTCCACACGCCCGCTGCAGTTATTTTATCCGTGCGATTTATCCCTGTGATTTCACCCTAGATATCAGGGAGAGGTGGGGCGTGAAGTGCGAGCATCCCTCTGGGCACCCTGCACTGTCCTGCTCCCCTTGTACTGACGCCCCAACACAGGCGCCCTTTCTGGCAGGGCCTGGCCTTGGGGGCCACCTCTGCCCCAGTCCGTCATGTCCCCTCCGCTGTGACTGGCTGACTGTGCTTTCCTTTCTCAAAGTCCAGGGACAATGCACAGAGCCCTTTTCATTCTGTGCAACCTGTTTGTTTAGACAGCACCTCAGGGGGTCTGTGGGCGGAGGGCAGCTCTGACAGGTCCGTCTCAGCCTCCTGCCAGCCGGGAGGAAATGGGCGCTGCACACAGAGCCTGCTGTGCCAGGTGCAGGGTGGCCGCCTCAGCTTTCCAGGCGCGCAGAGCTCACGTGCTCTCCGTCTGCCTGGATGTCAGCGGCCCCGTCCCGGGCTCGCTCGGTCTCCGCACCTGCTCACCTGAGCGTGGTGCTCAGGGTCTGATGAGGGCAGAGCTCGCACTGGTCCTGGTTCTGCAGGGGAAGTCCAGCTTCACAAGACTCTGACAAGGCTTCTGCTCTTCCTGGGAAGCACCGGAGAAACGTCCAGAACAGAACAGAAACAGCCCCGAGTGAAAATGAGAACTCTGCGCAGGGCACTCTCAAGCAGATCCCTCGTCTACCTTGAATGGACGAGCGGGTTCCTGCAGGCGTTTCCTGCTTCCTCTGTGCCCAGCAAGGTCTGGTCCTGGGGATGGCGAGGGAGGAGGCGGAGCTGTGGGTACACAGAGGAATGTGAGGGGCTGATGGCAGAGCTGTATTAACCCCCCAGGAAGGTACAGAGCCTCCTCTGGGGGTGCAGGAATCCTGCTGTTGGAAGGCTGGAGATGGGCCCCTGGAGACAGGGTGCCTGTAATATGAAGACAGCTTTTAGAATGTTTCCTTGAAGGCAGGAGCCCAAGAGAACCCACAGCTAAAGCCTTCTTTTCTTTTTATTCTTGAAAACGTTTACGGGTTCACATCTGTCGTACATAATGCCTCTGTTCACCCTGGGGAGTTGTGCAGGTGCACAGCACGTCTTGATTCCTTTTCCATTTCCTTCCCTCCCTCTCTACCCTGCTCCCTCATCTCTCGATCCCCTTCCCATTTGCAAAGTGTCTCTTGGATTATTTTTAAAAATTTTACAGGAGGAAATCCAGTAGTAATTCCACAGGCCCATCCCATCCTCAGCTGACAGCGGCACTGGGCTTGAGCTAGTCAATGGCAGGAAATGGTTCAGAGCTAGGGGGAGCCTCTGTGCCCGGCCTCACCCATGTGAAGATGACCTTGTCCTTGGGAATTACCAGTTACGGGGAGAATGATGAGGAGCGGGCACCATACAACATCGATGTTCAGAGTCCACCCAAGTGGGCAGGAGGCACCTTCCTCCCTGAGGGCGGGCGGGCAAGGCAGCTCTGGTCACGTGAGCCTTACCCCAGGCCCCCAGTGAGGCTGCTAGGATGTCACTGCCTTTTCCATTTTCTGTTGCAAGCAGTGGACACTCTAAGGACACACAGCTTGCTCACCGGGATTCACGTTCATGGGTTTGGAGAAGGTGTGGAGTGAGATCAGGCGGTGTGAAGTGAAGCACCTCCAGGACTCAGCTTTAGGGGTACTGAAGTACCCAGCCTCAGCACAACAGCCCTGGTGGGCCAGGCTGCTTCACTCGCCACCTCCAGAGGTGGCGGTTTCTGGGAACCCTGGTGAGCGGGGCCAGGTGGCTGCACAGCAAAGTCTTGAGCTCCATCACGGAGTTTCCTTGGCGATGACAGATGCTTCTCACTGTGGGTGACTGCAAGGTTTGAGATGACTTCACTTGCTCCATGTGAGAGCACAGCCAATACCCTTTGGCTGAACCTTCAGAGACCAAAGGGAGCAGCAGCGTCCAGAACCTGACCAGTGTGCATGGTGAGGTGGCAGAGATGCCTGAAAAATGACCCCGAAGCACCTGCAGGGCAGCATTTAATAAGGGGGGCACTGACTTATTTGATCAGAGCTGTAGCATCTTGAGTGCTTATCGGGGTTCTGTAGTTTCAATATCCATCTGGTGCAAGAGTGGCTCCAATCTTCCTTCAGAAAGGAGCTCATGAGATCCTCACGTTACAGTTGTGGTTGTCAGATCTGTGGACAGCCTTTAAAATCTATATACATTGTCCTAGTAGGTACTGATAGATTCATCCACAAGACTGCGATAGATTTCGTCTAAAATCACAGGGACATTCAGAATTGAGCTGAATCCAGATCGTGCGGGTGAGAACCAGTGTGCCCGGAGGGCAGGGCGACGTTTGCCATTCTTGCCTTTCATGCCATGCCACGTGCTGAGTCCACACCTCATCTGACGCTGCCAGCTGGGAGTGCTGAGGACCCCACTGGCGTTACGAGGCTGACACAGGCCTGTGGCCCAGGTGGGAAGAAGACACCCGGGTCGACTCTCAGGCTCCTTTCCTTCCACCCTCCCGAGCCTCACCACCTGGTTTCAGAAGCAGAGCAGAATGCTGATTCACGTACTGGAGAGCGTCCGACCGCAGCAGGGTCTGAGTGGCTGATGACAGTGTGGTTGCCCTGGCGATGGAAGTCACCACCCACTCAAACATCTGCAGGTGCAGTGGGACCCGAGCGGTCCCTTCCTCTCTATGCAGATGCGTGCTGTCTCACTGGGCAGCCCTGATCCTGGGCAAAACTGAAAATCCTGCGCTTAGTGGAGTCTGACAGTGCTCCAGCTCATTCATAACTTTACATTCAAGTTCTTTAAAATACAGTGTATGAAAGGATGTGTTTAAACCGCATTCCTGTGGCAGTCCCCAGGGTCAGCAAAGTGGTTCCTTTCTTTTGTCTGCGTTGCCCTAAACACTTTTGCTCCAGTAGTAAAAAGGACACGTACTGAGATGCGTGTTTTGTACATTTTTATTTAATTTCCTTTTCCTAGAAATATTATTTTACAGAACACATAGTTGCCAGTGGATTGAAAACAGGTACGCGGGTCCCTTCACCTCAGGTGTGTTATCCAGGTAATAGCAGGCCGTGCACATCACAGGTAGCACAGGTGTAACTGGGGTGCGGCCCGAGGGCTGACAGGTTGCTCAGGTCCTCGGCCCCTCTCTGAGGGGCTTGTGGCCGTTCCCGTGGCTCCTGGATATCAGAGCCACCGAGCTGAGTGCAGAGGAGCCTTTCAGGCTGGATGTCAGCAGTGAGCCCTGCGGTCCGCTCAGCCTGTCTGTGTCTCACGCTCCTATTAGAGCCAGCCTGCAGTTTTTATTCTATGGTACTGCACTGGAAAGTCTGAGACTTCAAATCTCACTTCCTGAATCTCAATTTTCTGTGTGCAGGACGGGATCAGGTGGTCGGCCACCAAAATCCCTTAGGAGCTAGAAGTTTTGAAGGAATCCAGGGAAGATGCTCTATTGGGCAGAACTGGCTACTTTGTGCCTCTTCTGGGCTGTGGCACCTGGTCTAACAGTGAGCACTGGGTAAAACATCTAGCCACGCCCACACGTAGGAATATCAACATCCAGCCACGCCCACATCCGGCCACACCTGGATCTGCCGGCCGGGCAGTCTGCATTCTTAGACTTCGGCGCACATCTATGCTCTTATCCAGCCTGGTACACATCTGTTCAGCCCACATGTGGCGGCTCCCACATCCGGCCTCATCCATATCTGACCCTTCTATATCTGGCCTTATCCACAATTGGCTTCCCCCACGTCCAGGCCCCGCTCCATCTGACCTCACCCACATCGGGCTGCACCTGTGAGGTCAGCTTGGAGGCCTCATTCCCTGTATGTTTCTACTGCTAGTGTCCTCTGCTGTCAGGAACAAAAGGATCTGTGGTGGGGCTGGGGAGCCTCAATCCTCCCAAGAGACCTGTCAGGAGTTTGACCCTATGAGTTCGTCAAGGGAATTGATTCCTCAGGTTAGACGCAGACAAAGCTGCTGATGTCCGACGGGCCCCTGGTGACTCATGGGGACTTTTGGAAGATGCAGAGTCTGTCAGGTTTTCAGACCTGAAGGCTATGAAAAGGCTCTTACTCCAAAATGTTTAAACTTGCTTAGCAGAAAAATTCTTTCCCAAAACAAAGTGTTACACGATATAAAATTTTTATGATATGATAGAACTTTGTACATCTTTCTTTAATTTACAATGTTACTTAATTTTGAGTAGGCCAACCAACAATAACAAAGGTCCTTTTAATAAACCTAAATATTTTCAGTATTTCCCTGTCTTAATTTTCTTCACAATGTCCTCTCCAAAAAAGTCCTAATTCATAAAGACAAATAACAATATAATAATGCTCAGAATTTTTCTTAAGAAGATGAACTGTGCTGGATTTAAGGGAAATAAAAGACCCTCCCTGTTAAGGAAATGCTTAAAAGAATTTTTAAAAAAGCATTTGAAACATATTCCTGTAGGAGTAATGGGAGAAGTATTTTTAAAATTTGGCTAGAAGTCACAGAACATAAAATTCAAAATTTTAACCACTTTAAAGTGTAGAGTTTACCAGCTTTTAGTGTATTCACATGGCTAATTGCACAGGAGTTTCATCACCCCAAAAGAAACTGTCTCATTAATTGTGCACAGATTCATAAAAGACTTGAACTAGTTAAACCTCATAAAATGAAATCAAAACAGGCCAGAATAACTAAGGTGACTTTTGGTAGAAAGATGCCCTGAAGATTTAAGAGTAGAGAATGATATGTGTCAGATGTGATGATGCCTGCCTCTAATCCCAGGAGTCAGGAAGCTGAAGCAGGAGGATCGCCATGAGTTCAAGGCCAACCTGGGCTACATGGTGAATTTAGTCAGCTGAACTACATATTCAGGTTCTGTCTCAAGCAGACAAAACAAAACAAAACAAAATGAAATGAATCTCAGTGTATCTGATGGAGGAGTAGCTGTCTTGTGGATGTGCAGAAGGCTTTGAATATAGGAAGCTCCCTCCTCCACAGAAAATGTGTTTTAAGATTCCTAGTGGATGCCTGAAACCTACACATACACACTTACTATATTTCTTCTTTTCCTATACACACATCTCTAGGATAGTTTAATTTACAAATTAGGCATTTAAGTGCTTAACAATAACTAACAACAAAATAGTGCAATTGTAGTGATATGCTGTAATACAAGCATGTGAAAGTGGCCTCTCACTATCAAAATATTTCAGTGAACTTTCATGCTCTGCACTTGTGGAAGCACGTGACACGACTTTCTTTGCTGCATCCGAATTGCCAGCGTGACTGCTGTTCTGTGTGGAGCCGGTGCTTAAATAAGACTCACTGGAACACAGCCTCGACGTTCAGTCTGGAGACTAAGACGGCCACCAACTGCAGGGAAATAGGTGTAGCTTGAGACTACGATGGTAAGTGAAATCGGTCAGACATAGAAGGCTAGATATCGTGTGGTTTCTCTCACAGACTCGAGGTATAACTAAAGAGCAAAATAAGAGACAGATGACAGCAAACAGGGAGGTAGTCTGTGGAAATGAGAAAGGAATCTGGGGATGAGCAGGGAGGGGAGGGAGAGGATAGAAAGGGGAAATGAAGAGGATCAAGATGTGATATGGGTATGTACCAATTCCTCATGTCTAGTGGATTCGTTAGATATTTGGAACCATACATTAATTTAAAAGGAGGGAAGGCAAAAAATAAGATGGCTTCTAAATGACTAACGAGTGGGTAGTGTATACAGTGTGGATACGCTGGAAACGGGATGAATCATGTCTTGCGTGGGTCAGAGCAGGGAACACAAGATTTTACAATGCTAAAATGCTGCTCAATTGAGAAGCTATAAATTATTCCTAGAGTTTTCCGTGTAGTTCAGATGGTGGATAATAACAGAAAACAAAATCCCGGGTAAAGGTTTTTATCGACCTGTTGTCAATACCGTACTCATTTCACAAGAAACATCTGTGAGAGTCAACACTTTTCTCTGAATGTATTTAAAAATGCATCTTTTTGATGTTACAAATCTCAGTTTCTTGGAACAACTAAGAATCATTCAGAAAATAAAGCTAACCTGGCTAAAATGTCGTCATGTTGAGTTTTAGTAGTTAATGAAAAGAATTTCATGATTTCCTCCTTTATAACAACTTACATGATTTTATGGAGTTTATTTTACTGAAAATCATAGGCGCCACTGGCACGGCAGGCAGCGTGTGAGGAGGCCACGCACCGTTCAGCCGTGGCATATGGTCTCTTCTCCACATCCCATGGGTGCCTGTGCCCTGCTCTGTTGTCTCAGAGATGCTTTTGTGGACTCTCTGGGCTGATTATCAAAGGTGAGTGCGTCATCCTCCTCCGTGGGAGAAGGGTGTTCAGTCCTAAGAGCTGCAGACTTTGTTCTTGGGTCCAGGAAAGGGAATCTAGATTGCACTTTGGCTGTCCACCCCTGAAAGTCAGGAGATCTCAGAAACGAAACCAAATGAGACTCCAGCTGTCCAGGTACCATCAGCCAAAAGCGGTTTCAGGGAGTTTTTTGTTTACTTGATTTTTACAAAAATACTGGCTGTGGAGCGTGTCTTTGTTTTACAACTTTTTAGCACAATCTCAGGTATCTGACACGGCGGGGTCTGAGCGGGGCTTGGTGAGACCGTTTGGAGGGGTGAGCAGAGCTCTGCTCCTTGAGAGAGGACACTGGCCAAGACTTGGCCCTGCCTCTGAGTAAATACCTAGGCAAATGCTGGTATTTGTTTAGGAGAAATCTACCCACTCCAACCTGTGAGACCTTAGGCAGAAAATCTGCTGCTCAGAGCCTCAGTTTCCTTATTTGTAAAGGGCCTGGGTCATGGAGTCAGCTTCTGAATCAGTTTTACCTGTATTTGTCTTCTGTTCTGGCCAAGTTTACCGGGGCAGTTCGGAGTCAGGCATGACTCTCACAAGGGGCCTTGGCTAGTTCTCCCAGCAGTGGGCTCCCTGAGGCTGACCAGCCAGCAGCTTCCCTCCCGGTCTCTGATTGGCTGGGTGTCACATAGCTTTGGTCACCACTACCCTGACCAGGCCTGGCTCCTTCTGCTCCTGGGCTCCTGAACTCGTGCTGCGGGGGCAGAAGTCTCGTGGGAGACTCCAGGAATAGACTCCAAGAATAGAGTCCTTTCCGGGACTCTTATTTCCAAAGCCTGAACTCACTTTGCAATACTAAATAAATATTGAGCAAAGCTGAACACCTCTCTCTTGCCAAATTGCTGAGCTCCATTTTGTAAAACCCTATTAATAGCTCTCCAACTCTTTCCGCCAAGGAAGTCTTCTCCTTTTCAGATTACTTGCTCAAAAGCTAGTGTCTCATAAAAGAGAAATGCGCTAAACTCCCCAGCGCTTAGGAAGTCCAGTGTCATCTGAGAAAGATCATAACCCAGTAAGAGAATCATAACAAATATTTTTATTAGCTTCCCGACTAATGGAATTTAGTGAGGACTTTAGGCAGAGCCAAGTTCTAAATCTGTTGTTATTTAGTATTAATTCACAACAACAACAAAAAATTGCCCTCCATCTTAAGTGACGATTTCAGTATCAGTTTTCTTTAGGGATCTTTCTGCTTTCAGGAAAAATGACAGTCAAACCCGGTCCTAACTTGATCAGTTGGTCATTTTTCTGAAAATCCTCAGGAGCCCTCTGTTGTTTTGGAGGTGGCTTACCTCCTGCTCGGGCTTTTCTGCCATGAGTCTCCTGGTCTTCACCCGGCGCCTCTTTCCATGCGCACGGAATCTTCCTTGGGACTCTGGAGATTTGCGTTGCCCACGCCTTGCAGAACGCCGCGGCCTTCCCCGACTGCAGCTCGCAGAAGCATAAGAAGGGGAAGTGTGAGTCAACCTGTGAGGCTGCGGCCTGGCTTCCCGGTCCCGCGAGGGGCGTGGCTTCCCTGCCTCCCCTTGGCACAGCTGGAAACGCTCTGATGGTCCTGCTGCGAGGGGCGGGCTGTCCACCCTTCCGCTGCTGTCCTTGGAGGAGGTGGCACCACCAGCACGTGGGGTGCTGACACTTTCACCCGCGCACAGCGACTCTCTGAGCCTGAGGCAGCTTGCTGTTTCTTTCTTTACCTGTTGGATCTTTCGTGTCTGGCGCTGCCATGTCTTGGGCTTGACACGTCCCCTCTGTCTTCTGGTTCCGGCCCTAAGACCCGGACGGGGGCTGGGGCTCCTCGTTGGCTCTGACTGCTGGGTCTGGCTGCTTCTTGGACGCTGCTGCCGCACTATGGAAGCTAGCGTGTGGCGGTCCTGTTCTTGCTGGGTCTCTGCTGTGCTTGGCTAGGCTCAGCCTAGGCCTGGAGTCTCAGTGTGTGACAGGACAGAGTCACCTGTGACTAGGGGAGCATCCAGGGTCAGACAGCCGGATGCAGACCCAAGGTCCTTCTGGCTCTCAAAGTCTGACATCCACCAGGAGCTCACAATCCCCTTGGGAGATTCAGAGTAGGTGACAAAGCGCAGAATACCTATGGCTGAAGGGGCCATTCTGCAGACTTCCTTGAAGCAGGCAGTGAGCGCTTCGCATGCGCCCAGTGCTTGGCCCTGCCTTGCCTTAGTGTCTAATTGACAAGTGATTCTGCTATTTCTCTCTCCTGTTGAGGAGACCCTGAGGCAGGGCACTGAGGATGCTCAGCTGCTGCAGCCTCATCCTATCAGAACAGCAAAGAGGAGAAAACAGGAGGATTCGGTCTCACCCGGGCTCCAGCCCCCAGCGGCTGGGCAGAAGGCAGCAGCTTCCTGATGCGCCCAGGAGGACAGGAGTACAGCTGCCGTGAGAGGGTCTGGCGCCACCCGTTAGGTCGAGATGCCAGTTCCACACCCGGCAGCGGCCGTGGATTCTCCTGCTGCCTGTGAGCACAGCAGGCAGAGTTGGTGCCACGACTGCCAGTGTGTTTACAGCTCTTTAGCGTCCCAGACTCTGCCTTTACGGGCCCCTTGGATGGTAATCTAACCCAGCAGGTAGCTAAGCCCTGAAAAATCAGCCTGGGGAACCCGCCAGCTGGTCTGGCCCAGGAGGCCTTGGGAAAACATCTGGAGAGAGGATTATTGCCATTGTGCTTCAGTGATCTTGCCTGGGGATCACCATGCACAGGAGGCTGACTCTGGTGACACTGGCACCCACGTCACAGGACAGCAACTCAGAGTAGGGGCTGAGAACGAGGTGGGACAGGCAGCAGGGCCATGGGCAGTGGGGACAGCCTGGGGTGAGCCTGAGGTGCCCAGCGGCGGGGGGCGGCTGGCAGGGGAGCACAGGTGGGCAGAAGAGACAACAGGGTAGGCAGGGAGGATGGAATGGACCAGGCCTGGAGCTGCTGGAGCAAGGACGGGAGGTGGAAGGGCAGCCTAGAGCCGGGAGCTCGGCGGAGAGGTGGAGAGGTCTGAGGCCAGCTCAGGGCTGGGTGTGGGAGAAGAACAAGAATCAGGACTGTCGAAGGCCTGAGCCCACAGCCGGGGTGTGAGGGCTGCTGTTCGGTAACTTTCATCTTGGTGTCAGAGGACCCAGAGGGCCGGGGACTGAGGAGCGATGGAGAACCCTTGCTGTGTGCTGGGACCAGGGATAGGCTGGGGTGTGTCTCAGGGCCCCCCGTCAGCTTGCAGATCCCAGGTCCGCAGAGCAGAAACCAAAGCGTCCCTCACAGAGGTGCTGCCACCCCAGGCTTACTGGAGTCATGCCTCTTCCTAGTGGCACCACGGGCCCCCAACCCAGGGGCTGCAGCCCTGATGGTCCAGCTGCCCTCCACCCAGAGCCTGTCTTCCTGGAGTCTCAGGAGAGCCCAGGCTGGTGGAAGATGGAGCTGCTTTACTCCCGGGAAGTCTGGGCAGGCTGCAGCTGGGGCGGGTCCTACAGCTGGGGCCTTCTGTGTCGGCACAGGAGCAGCTGAGGGTCACTCTTGGTGTTGTGGGCACACAGGCCGCACTGCTGACCCGCAGGCAGTCCACATCCAGAGAGAAGGCTGTACCCCTTCCCGCCTCCAGCTCAGGAGCACCAGCCTCCACTCCTTAGATCTGTCGCCCCTGGGCTTACACACGTTTTCTGAGGTCTTGTTGCCCACTGTGTCTAGGGATGTTTTGAAGAAAGGTTTGCTTTCGTGCACATTTCTCAAAGTTGAGTTTGGCACAGCATCTGCCAAGCACGTCAGAGACCATTCTTCAACTTTGGTGCCAACAGAGCCGGAGGTGAGGACGCTGCCAGGATGCAGCTGCAGAGTCCCTCTGGCAAACGTTCACCCATCACCTTCAGTCACCGACATGGTGCCTGGCTCAGGGAGGAGCCATCGTACCAGGGCAGGTGTGCGGAGTGTGTGTGTGACGTAAACACGGGTCATCCGCGCCTGTCCACAGAACAGGGCAGGAGAAACAGGAGGTAGAGGAGCTTCGCAGCCAGCCAGGAGGCCATGGTCAGCCTGACCAAGGGAGCTCCCATTACCGTGTGGACCCTGCACCACGCGGTGAGGATGCTGTCTCTTCGTGGGCTTCCTCTGTGAACTCACAGTCCCAGCATAGTCCTGAGTAAGTCATTAGTCCTGCTCAGGATGGGTGAAGTCATCCCAGGACAAGTCTAAGATGCTGCCATAGTTGGGGAGAGAGCTATGACAATGAAATGCCATGTCCCGGAACACAAGTGACCCGAGTACTGCAGGTACCTCCCTGAAAATAATGGGTCAGGATTGGTTCATTTGTTCTAACGATTATATCACATGGTATAAGACAAAAGTAAGAGAGGAAGCTGGGGATGGAGTCAGGGGACAGTCTGTTGTATGCAGTTTTTCTTTGGTATATTCATGGAATTTTATACAACACTATTCAAATAAAAAGCTCATTAAAAACAAAAAAGACCACCATGCTAATAGTGATAAAATGAGGAACTGACTGAGGCCGAAGGTGTCCGGGATGAGCAGTGGGCGATGACAGAGGCATTTGGGTCTCCACACTGATGGGGTGCAGCCCCAGACACGTGTGCCAGTCCAGAACCCTGGGGCCTTCGCAGTGGCTGAAATCCCTGCAGCGGCAGATGAGGGAGAAGTACTTGGCTGAAGTGAGGGATAGTTTGGCTCATCAGTGCCAGGCTGGTGAGGTGCCAGGAACCTGGCTTAACACAAAGATCGGAGGCTGAGGCTGCAAGAGGCTGAGTACGCAGGCAAAACCCACCCCAGACAGTAATCGGGAAGATGGGCAGGGGACTGATTCTTAGTACCTCGGTGGTGTTTGGTTCTCAGATCCAGCTCCTCCTGATGTCTACATCTGAACATGAAGCATTGCTCAAGGAGTTTGAGTTGGATTCATGCTACTTGGAACTACAAGGGTCCCAAGAAGTCAATTCCTTCTGAGAAAAATCACAGATGCTGTCCTAAGAGATACCCCCTCCGTGGGGGGTAGTTGGTAAGTGGGCAAAAGGGTGAACCCACAAAAAGCATAGAGTGCTATGGCCCACCAGCCTCCAGGAAACCCCCAAGGCAGCAGTGCCACAACGACAGAGTCAAAGATTGCTGTCAATGTCGAGGTTGTTGAAGAACCAGTTTCAGCTCAGCCTGAGAGGGTTAGGTGCAGAGTCACCATGTAGACTCCGGAGAAGGTTTCAAATGAATGCTTCTGTTTTATTATTGTCAGCACTGGCTTTATATAGAGATGGTACAGGGGGTGGGGATAGAGGCGTGCTACAGAGTTGGCTGTTACTGATTGGTGTACTAACATCGAATCATACTGTTGGTCTTGTGCTCTGCCTCTGCACAGGGCCTGTTTGCTTGGTACTATTACAGTTGTTTTGAGACAGGATCTTGCTTTTTGGTAGTTCAACCTGACCCTGACCTCAGCCTTGAACTCACGGCAATCCTCTTGCCTGTGATTCCCAAGTGCAGGGATTACAGGCATAAGCCACCATGCCTGGCACTGTGGGATATGGTACTGATTGCTGGTGGGCATGAATCTCCACACCCAGCATTGTTGTATGTGAATACTGGGGATCGAACCTGGGCCCTTGCACTTGCAAGGGAGGTGCTGGAACCACTGAGCTAAATCCCCAGTGTACCTGACTAAACCAAGCATGGACCTCTCCTTCAAAAGATGGCACCAGCGTTTCTGTGCCATTGGACCAAGGGAAGGACATCAGGTAAGACAAGCAGTCTGTACTTGGAGGAGAGACAACATATTCGGACTGGGGCATGCTGAGCTTTAAGAGTACACTAGACACTGTGAGAGGTCCCCATCTGATCTCTGCCACCTCTTCCTACAACACACTGGCTGTGACATCAGAGTGTCCCTACCAGGCCCTGTTCAGACTCCTAGCATGGCCTGGTCATTTTGAACAGTTTTATCCTGATAGTATTCACTGATCATACTGTCTACCTGCTTAAACTGTACGATGGAGTGCATCTTAGTGTCTCACAGACATGGTCAGCCATCATCACAGTGTATTTGAAACACTTTTTGTTATCCCCAAAGGAACCCCCACCCATGAGGAAACTGTCCATTTACCTTTGGTACTTTCCAATATTAATTATTCCTGTTTTCAGTGCCTGGCTATGAGCTTCTTAGAGCTCACCCCCACACTATTTGTTTTTGTATTATTAGCTTATAATAATGACCCAGAAATAGCTTTTATATGACTAAACCACAGCTTAAAATTAAAGTATTTCAACCCTCTGACCGGAAGATCGTGTGTGTCTGCGAGACAAGACGAGCTCTTTGCGTGGACGTGCTGTTTGTGTGGCCGCCTGCAACATTTCTCAGACCTGTTTTAGAACATGATGGGAGTCGGCAGAGAGAAGTGATCACTTCTTTTTTCTTTCTTGGCTGTATTTCTTTAGCATCTGTTGTAAACAAAACAGAAAAGAATCTTTCTAATATCTCAAATGCAAGGAAGCCAATGATGAAAAATGTAATAGCAAAGGTCAGACTATTTATTATACGTTTGTGGGGCAGATCACATCTGCTCATTAAAGTTAATTCCAGTGAATAACAACCAAAGACTGTCTGGAAGTCTCTGGGGAGGAATTAAGTCGTTGACAGATTCTTGGTTTTAACCATTTTGTATCATGAGGGTATCCATTGCTTCACTGTCACACAGGGTATCCGGGCCATTGGGGCTGCAGGCCACCGAGGGAACCTTCTCTGACACCTGTATCTGGGGCTGGGGGCCAGTGGGAGAGCTCACCCCAGAGCGGTCCATGATGCATCATTTGGAGCATGGCTAGGTCTGCAGGACTCTCCAACACTGTTTTTAAGTGAGAAGCTGTTTGTCCTGTGATGTCTTCCAGTGGGGCTGGGCCTGCCTGCTCTGGACGCCATGACAGTGAGCCCTGGGACTGTTTTCCAGCTCTCTCCTCTGTGCCGTTCCAGAACACAGGACCAGGTTCTCATAATAGTCACTACTTCCCTTGTTTCTCTGTCCTCCTCAACAGTGAGCACCTGAACAGACTGAAAGTGTCTTCAAGGTACAAACTCAGGAAATACCAACTTTGTATTCAGAACTGTCAGGTCCTATTTGGGGAGCAGGTGATGCAGATATGAGGAGAACAGTTGTCCCATCTCCTGAAGTTATATTCTATGCGGCCAGAGTGAACACAGGAAGAATAATTACAGAAAGAACCACAGACACAAATGGGGAAAGAACGATAGAGGAGGGAAGTAGGAAGGGTCAGAGAAGCTGGAGGAACTGAATTGGATTTTTCTTGATAAGATGATGAGAGAAGAAAGATTCAGAAGCAAAGGGGGCCTCACTTTGCAAAGGCCCTGAGTAGATGCTTGTCTGGTAAATTGGAGGGACACAATGGGCCAACCTGGGACAGAGCTGGGACAGAGGGCGTGGATTGGGAGGTGTGCACAGAAAGGTTACAGGGAATCTGATTATTTAGGGCTCTGGAGGCTCCTGTTCGAGTCTGAGATGGGGGCACTGGAGCAGGAGGTCACACGGTCTCCCTTGGCCTTTGCAAACCCACTCTGGCTCCTCTGCTGAGATGTGCTGTGAGAAGCCGAGCTGGAAAGCAAGGGGAGTGGTGAGGGGTCCTGCGGGCATCCCGCCGGGTGGCGGCAGATCCCTCCTTCTGGTTCTGTAGTATCTCTCAGTGCCACCCTGGGGCATCTGCGATCCTTTGGCCCATGCCCAGGCTCAGATCACATCCCACCGCCCTCGTTCCCACCCTAGGACACCCTTCGTGCTCGTCTTGTCACCCTCATTGATTTCTCAGCTGCCGTTCTCCCTATGGATTTATCTCAATAAAGCAGCTAGTGCATTTTTAAACGTG
Organism: Petromus typicus; assembly: GCA_004026965.1. Classification (NCBI taxonomy): domain Eukaryota; kingdom Metazoa; phylum Chordata; class Mammalia; order Rodentia; family Petromuridae; genus Petromus; species Petromus typicus. The sequence continues at coordinate 14,414 of PVIR01010986.1, read as the reverse complement.
GAATCCAGGGCGGTGATGTCACCGAAAGTCATAAAGGATGAAATGCCAAAACTCTGTCTCTTCACTGAAGCGACAACTAACTTGGCATACACTCTCTGAATCAACTTTTCCAGGCTCTGCAATCAAATTCAACAAACAAGGGAATGCTTCACTAGCAAAGTAGCTCCTACATTTTGGAAAGTGAACACTGTGTTTCTTGAATGGATTGGCCACAATCTACTGCTAGTTGGCCTGGTGGTAGCCGTGAAGATGGTACCAACGCAGACCTTGGTCTCAAAGAGCTGTGCTTGTCTGTCTAGGTGTTTCTGAGAGTACCCAAGGCATTGCTTTTGTTTTACCTGCCTCAGAAATTTCTCAGAGCTGCTGCAGTCTCTAGGGAGGTATTTTTCAAAAGCTTTTAAGGCAAATGTGTTAGCTGCAGCTACCTGGGCGAAGGATAACAGATGAAAAGGCAGTGGACTCTGGAACGCTTAGGAAGACACTGGGGGAAGCTCGTAAATGTGGGAATAAGGCTCTGCAAAGCTTCACATATACTATGAAACCAGAAAGGCCACAGGACTGCTCAGGCTATGCACATGTGGAGAAAAGATGGCAGAAAATTCTAAACCTTCAACTCTAGCTGATCTTTAGGCATTGTTCAAATTGGAAGTGAATGTTAGGTGAATGTGTCTTGCTTCTCTAAGCCATGAAAGAGTACTTACATAGCCTATGTACAAATACCAGGGGACTTATACTGTGTCAGCATCAGGCATTCTAGGAAGTCCCTGTTAAATCACCAAGTGACCATGAAGCCAGCACAACAAAGACTTCAGTATTTATTACATGTCACAAAAAATACAGTCTGTACCAAAAGAATTCACAACTACAACCTTTTAGTGGTAAGAACAAACCTCAGGGAGAGGAGATTGTGATTTTCACAGTCACACATCATCATATCAAAACTATTCAGGGCACAGCAAGAATTTATATAGTAGGCAAAGAAATAAGAATGACTCACATTCAGGAAAAACAGTGAATGTAAACTGTCCCTGAACAAACCAAAGTATCTGCTTCATTATTAAAAGATTAAATGAGCTACCTAAAAAGATTCAGTAAACTAAAGGAAAATCACAGATAAAGAATTAAAGGAAACCAGGAAAACGATGTTCAAAAGGAGAATTTTAACAGGGAGAAAGAAAATACAAAGAAAACTGGGCTGAGAATTTTTGAGCTGAAAAGTAGCATGGCTGAAATGAAAAATTTACTAGAGGGGTTTATATTAGTTACTTTGATGTCACTGCAACAAAATACCAGATATCTACAATTTAAAGGAGGAGAGGTTTGTCTTGACTCCCAGTTTTGTAGGATCAGGTTAACAACAAAAAATATCCAGGGCACAAATGATATAGTGGAAGGGCCTCCTGAAGGAAAGCTGGAGGAGGCAGGGAGAAGTGTTCACCTTCCAGGGTGCGCTGGTGCTGAGCCACCTTTCCCAACCAGGCACCTCCTCAAACAACACGTTAGCTATGAACTCTCTGAAAGATGAATTCACTGACAGTACAGTACCTACGGTTCATCTGCCTTCCAAACACGTGAGTTTTAGGTGAGGGGTGGAATTTTAGATCTAAATGATCACAGGGTTTAAGACAGTGAGTAGAAAGAATCCTCAAAACTGAAGATTGCTTAATTTAGATTATTCAGGGTAAGAAGTAGAGAGAGAAAGGGTGAGGAAAACTGAACATATGCTAAGAGATCCGTGGGACACCATCAAAACGACACAGGTATCGCAGGAATTTCAGAAGATGAAAGGCAGGAAAGAGCTGTGTGGAAGGAGCGCTTCATAGTCACCAAATTCGATGGATGATCGGAACCACTATGTCTGAGAATCCTGATAGACTCCAAGTAAGACAAATATAAAGACATGCAACCATGGCACAATATAATCAGAACTTCAAAAGAAAAAGCCAAAGAAAATTATGAAAGTAACACATGAAAAGATGCTCAACACGTCCATGCGCAAAAGGATCCTCAGTCAGAACAAGAGTCAAGTTTTCATCAACCAGCGCTGGGTACAGAAGGGAACAGATGATATTTCCAGTGCTGATTGGGAGACTGTTAACTGAGACGTCTGTCTGATGAGGCTGCTTTAAAGAAAGAGAGGGAAACATTCCCATATAAATAAAAGTTGAGGAAACTCATCACTAGTGGCCTGACCTGCAAGAAATGCTGAAGGAACTGCTTCCGGCTGAGTAAGGAGGACATTAGACAACAACACGAAAACGTACGAAGCAATGGCAACTCCAACAGAGGTAACTCCAGAGATAAATCTAAAAGTTAATATTATTTTATTTCTCCTTTTTTTCTTATCCTGTATGGTTTATAATTCAAATGTATGAAATAATATAAACTTAGGTCAATGGGCATTCAGCGTGTCAAGGTGTCATCTGTGACAATAACTGCAGGGCTAGGGGGGTACCCAGGACATGGGTAGGGCTATAAGGTTGCAGAGTTTTACATGCAATTGAGGCTACTTTGGCTTCAAGGTAAGCTAGGTTTTATAAATTTAACTTGCTATGTACTCTCCAGATTACAAAGTAGGGAACAAATAGAAGAAAAGAATTATAATAGATTTAGCTAAGAAAAGAAATAAAAACTGAACAGAAAGTACAAGGACAGAATTAATCGACTATAAAAATCAGTTAAACAAAAACTAAGGAAGTAACGGAGGGATTGGGAAATAAAACAGATGGAGATCACAGAGAAAGGATGTGCCAAAAACGGAGAAAGAAGACATATTAGTCACTTTCCCATTGGTAGAAGGGAGAGGTTTATTTTGGCTCACAGTTTCAGTGGATTCGGTCCATGGTCGCTTGACTCCCTGGCAGCAGCGATGGGGCAGAATGTGTGGTGAAGGGAGGGGTTCATCACAAGGCAGCAGGAAGCAGGGAGCGGGAGGATGCACCCTTCACCCTGGGGCTTCCCCGCCCACCCAGGATTTACTGCTGGACGTGAGATTTTTCAGAGACATCTTAGACCTAAACCATACCAGAAGACATTCTTCGATAATAATTACTTTAAATACACGTGGATTAAATTGTCCATTTGAAAGGCAAAGGTATGTGAAATGTATTGGAAATGACATAACTATATGCTACCAATAAGAAACTTTCTTCTGATATACAGAAAGAGGAAAATTAAAAGTGAAAGGTTAATAAGATACTCTCTGCAAGTCATAATCAAAACCAAGAGCAAACAGTGACTACTAATATTGGACAGAGTAGACTTTAAATCAAAATTTGTCACAGCAGACAAAGAAAAAGTTTTATTACACAAGAAAACACAACAGTAATAAATATACAAGAATGTAAAGCAGAGCCTCAAGATATATTGCACAAAAACGGACAGAACTGAAATGAGAAATAAATTTCTACAGTAATGGCTGAAGATCTTAGTGTCCTGTTTTCAATAATGGATGAAATAAATACCAGCAAGAAATCAGAGGACTGGAGTGACACTGTACAAACCTAGAACCAAGAGAGGCAGAAAGCACACTCCGACCACCAGCAGAACACTCGCTCTTCTAAGAACACGGATATTCTCCAGGTAGGTTTCCTGTTAGGCCATGAAGCAAACCCCAATAAGTATAAAAAAGCATCCTCTCTGGCTTCGGAGAATGAGACTCAAAATTATGGGCAAGAAGATAACTGGAGAGTTTGCAGATACATAGAAATGGAACAAGCTACTCCTAAATAAATTTTATTTATTTATTTTTGGTACCAGGGGTTGCACTTGTGACCCTGTGACTGTGAGTCAAAGGTTGGAAGCATTAAGCTAAATTCCCAGTCCAATCCATTTGAGATTAAGGGAGAAATTAGAAAATATTTTACAGTGAATGGAAACAAAACCATTATGAAAGCAGTAAAAGTAGTGGTCGGAGGACAATCACAGCTCTAAACACCTACACTGAGAATACAGAAGATCAGTAGTGTAGTGAGTGGTATTCCTTAAGAAAGAAAAAGTGATTAACAGTATAGAACCAAAGAAAGAAGATAGGAAATAAGAGTAACCCGAAGAGACATAAGCAGAAAGGAGAAAATACGAAATGATGAATAAAATTTAAAAATGTTTTGCTAAATTAATAAATGAAAAGAGAAAACTCAACTAACATTATAAACCACAGAGGAGATAATTTAACTGGTTCCAAAGACACACAAAGGATTACAAGAGACCATAGCAGTTACCTGTATCGGTAAATGCAATAACTTAGAATAAACAAATACATTTTCAGAAACACATACACTACCAAAACTGAATGATGAGGAAGTGGAAAATCGAAACAGATTAATAAAGAGTAAAAAGATTAAATCAATACTCAAAGCCTCCTAAGAAAATAAGTCCAGGACCAGATAGCTTCCCTGGTGACTTCAGCCAGTAATTTAATACAAACTAATACTAATCTTTTCAAAGTCTTTCAGAAAATTGTAGAGCAGGGAACATCATATAACACATTCTATGAAGCCAGTAGTATATGGATATAAAAGCCAGACCTAGACACTTTATGAATATCCCTTATGAATATAGATGCAAAACTCCAGAACAAATTAGCAACTGAATATAACTGCATATTGAAAAGATCATATTCCGTGACCAAGTAGGGTTTATCCCAGGAATGCAGGGGCGGTTTCACATATGAAAATCACTTGATGTAAGTTGATACATTAATGGGGGGGGATATAAGACCTTTGCAGCTGATGCCACAGAGAGAGACACAGGGAGAGGGAGGGAGAGAGAGAGAGAGAGAGAGAGGGAGAGAGAGAGAGAGAGAGAGAGAGAGAGTGCGAGCGGATTGAAATCCAATGTCTTCTCTATGCCAGGCCCTTGATCACAGGTTCTGGTGGGAGCTTCCAGGGATGGTGAATGATGACCTGAAACTACCAATGAGCAAGCAGGATCCCTCCGATATCTTTAGGACCAGTGGATGGAATAGTACAAGGAAAACTGCAAACCCTTGTGGAGGTGTTAGCAATGAGTGCTCAGGTGAGCAGGGCACTGGAGGAGGAAGCTGAGAGATTCTGGAGGACATGGAGGATCAGTAGGGCCAGACAGGAGAAAGTGGGGAGGATGACCAGGGTCCTGCCTTCTATGGTCACTCAGGGAAACCCAGCGTCTGGCTAAAGCACTCATTTGAGGGGATGCATGGATGTGTGGATTGATGAGTGGGCTGAGTGCTTTCACAGACTTCATTCAGCCCTCTTAAGAGCTGGGACTGACTTGCTCTTCCTTTTAATAACTTTGTCAACCATCTTTGCTTCACTGTGACAAAATACCCAAGATAAGTCACTTATTTAGAGGAAAGGTTTATTCTGGCCCACAGTTTGGAGGCTTAGGCCTACTGGCTGTTAGCGCCATTGCCTCTGGACTGTGACGAGGCAGCACACTAGGCGAAGAATTTGAGGCAGAACAAACTGCTTACTCCATGGAGGATCCTACCCAAAGCTCCATCATGTCCCAGCAGCACCGCCGGCTGGGGCCACGCCTGGAGCACCCAGGCCTTTGGGCACATCCCAGGCCATATTACTGCAGTGACTGCAGAAATGTTAATGTCAGTTTTAACCTGTAAGCAGATTCCTTTCAGAATTAGGTGAGGGTCTCAGGAGATGCCTGGTCTACCTCAGATGCTGCACACATGTAGGACTTGGAAGTGAGAAGTTCTGCTGTTTGGAAAAGAAGCACTATGTAGCCACTTTTGACTTAGTTGATTAGAATCCAGAGCTGGTGCACCTTTGCATCACAAACCTTTTGTACTAGGCCCTCATTGGAGGATTCTGGTTACATGTGGGATACACATATAACCTTCAAGGCAGTGGGACAGAAGTGGAGTGATCCCGTGTCTCCCTCTTTCTCTTCTGCATGTACACTCAGTGCCACACAATTTAACATATCTGCAAGAAGACTTTCTCTTAGGATAGGAGGCAAATGTTGGACATAGCCGCTCACCAATCCTTAAATTGGGGAAACCGAAATGAATTAAAATCTTGGCAAGAGACAGTTCTTTAAGAAACTCGCCTTAGAGAACACACAGCAAAAATGTAGGACTTGGTGCCTGGACACCAAGATGGGTGAGAGAGAAGGCAGTGCCCAGTGCGATCAGCCTGTATCATAAGTGCATGTGATTTCCATGTCAGGTGACATTTGTTCCTTCTACACTTGTGGCAAGTGTCCTAGTCTCCACAACAAAGTCAGGCTGCCGTTCCTGGCTTCACACTCTCCCAGGCAGAGCACCGTGTCCCACCAGTGAAATTAAAATCCTGAATCTCTGACCCAGCATGTGATGGTCTTTGGCATTGGGGCATTTGGGCAGAGATTTGGTTTAGAAACCATGAAGGTGAGGTGCTTACAAAGATGAGTGTCCTTGTAAGAAGAGAAAAAAAGCACCAAAGCTGGCTCCCACTGGCTTACTAGAACACAGTGAAAGTGTGACCATGTGCCAGGCCAGAGCACAGGTCTTACAGGGAGCAGCCAGCTAGCATGCTGACCTTGGACTTCTAGCCTTCAAAACCGTGAACAATAGATACATGTCATGGTGGCTCCAGACTGAGATATTTGTTAGGCAGCCCTAGCCGGCTGATACATGCTGCATACACCTGGCTTTCCCCTGAGATTCTCCTCTCTGGGAAGTCATTCTCTTGGTGCCTATAGAGATAACTCCAGTTCAGCGTTTCTCAGGATTTCCTTTGGAGATTCTGGATGGTTTCAGGAAGGCTTCTCTGGATCCCTAGGGTAAGCTCATCCCTTGAAGTGTCCCCAGCTCCTTGGGTGGGCCACCCATGCAGGGCTGACCCCAGGGTCTTACTGTCTCCCTGCACATCTGTGGTTTCCCAGAGGTCCAGCTGTTGTCTTTTAACTGTGTCTGTAGTGGCGGGTTTTGTGCCTGAGATCTGGGCTGCTCAGTGCCTGTGGGCTGAGGGAAGCAGTTCGTGCAGTGCAGTGACAATCCGCGGTGGAATCTGCACATTAAATCCTGATGAAAACCCAGTGTGAGGGAGACAGAACTCCGACACTGGTGCTACCATGGCCTTGTGTTTTGAATCAACTTGTAAACCTGGTGATGGTCTACTTCACTTTATGTCTGTGTCATGACTATCATGTCACTCAGAGATAAACAGATCCACTCGCTGAGGCCTATGTGAATGAAGCAGAGAGACGTGCTCTTATGGTTTTGATGCTCATGGAAATGTCATAGAGATTTTTTTTCCCAGAAACCTAGGATAATATCACGGTCCCTTGAAACTGTTGTTTATGATGTCCAAGGGATTCGTGGATGTGTTTTCCAAACAGGAGCACTTCTTTTTCATTATGCTAAAGATCTGGGAAGGAAAAAAGTTCCTTTGCTTGTATTTCGTTATAAAAATTAAAATGCAAGACTAGACAATAAGCATGGAATGCCATGGATGGGGAGGTGGTCCTTTGACCTCCCACTCCCTGCCTCCTGGGTCAAGGACTTTCTCTGCCGACACTGTCACTGCCTTCTGGCCAGGGAGAATGTTCTCCAGGTGCTAGGCGGGGTGGCCAGGCTCTGTGACAGTCCCGCCATGTGCCTCCAGCACCTGGCATTATGAAACAGCTGCTTTCCGGCTTCAGGTTCCACTTGGAGTCTGTACGTAGAAAAAAATCTGGAAGAACAGAATCCACAGAAAGCCATGTTTATCTAGGCCGACACTACCCTTGTCATTCCCCGTTCTTGGAACCTGTGTGGAGCTTTTTATAACAATTAATTGCTTAAGGTTTTATTTCCTTTCCTGTTGTCTTGATGTTTACACTCTGTTTCCTAGGAAACAGACAAGGAGAGGGAATGGGTGGTGCTTGACATGCTCCCTACCCCGTCTTCCTCTGCTGCATTTGGTCATCGCATCTCAAGTTCACTGAGAGAGAACAGAGGCTGGGGGCCAGCTCTGCTTCCGGATCCCATTAGCACATGAACTGGGGGCACATTCCTATCTCCTTCGACGTCAGATTTGATCCTGTCCTTATCTGTGTGGGCCATGTTTTGACTCTTGGGTGAGTGAGACTGTTTGATACGTTGAAAACAAAGAGCGATAATGTCAGCGATGTGGTTGTTGTTGCATAGCATGCAAGAATGTCTTTCCCAGGGACGCCTCACTGGACTGTCCTGGACCAATGGCTGAATCTGAGCACTGTTAATATGGCTTGGTAGATCCAGAAATGCAGAAGCGAGGAGAGATGTGCTGTGAATGAGAGCTGTCAGGGGTGCTCCTCACCCCCTCTGGACTGTGGTTCCCAGAGCAGAGGGCCTTGTGAGCTTGCTGTGGCATTGTGGGTTTGCACCCAGACATGTGTGCCAGGGACCAGCTCTGCTGTTTGCAAGGGGTTTTGCCTGGGTGTTATGGTTTATATCTGGATGTCTCTCCAAAGTCCCACGTGCTCAGAGCTGGGGCTTTCGGGGTACGATTGTATCACTTGTTCAGGAGTGAAGGCTTTCAAAGTCCGTGTGGTGAAGAACATCCAGCCAGCAGGTCAGGACGCTTCTGCCATGGACCAGATGGCAGATGTTTTAGGCAAGAACTCAGTGCTTCCACTCTGTGAAGAGGCAGCTGTAAACTGCACACACTGACCGGTCTGTGGCTGCAGGCGGTGAGTGCCTGTCTAGGTGCGTGGCTCAGCATCTCATCAGCTGGACGGCACAGGCCCTTCATCGGAGAAGAAGCTGCGTCTGAAAGTTCAGTAGATGTCCTTGTGGCTAGCCTGGTGCCAGACATGAGCACAGAACTCATTTTGGTTTTCATGTTTTGGGACCACAATCCATGCTTCTGAAGGGCTAAAATTAAGTCGGGACAGTGAAGATACTTCCTGTCTCTTTCAGCCGCTCACAGTGATTGCTGTGCTGAAGAGAATTCTGAGACTCTCTAGGGGTGGTGGCGAAGGACATGTTCATGTCTATTTCTAAATTATTAGTGTTCTTGTTCCTGCTATATTCCTTGTTTCCATCTTTTCTTTTGTTTTCTCTTATGTCCTCCTTACTTTCACTTATAGAATGAAGTAGTTTATGTTTTTGATCTTGGGATAAAGAGAAGATCTTGACATGCTTAGTGTTTGGGCCTTAAAATACTAATTTTAATTTGATGACAGATTGTACACTTTAATGGCTATGTTTTGTTTTTTTTTAAGCAAACAGGGTAAAGATGTTTCTGTATGTATATTAGTGTGGTGAGATATTGTCAAATTGATTTTTGGAAATCTTGTCACTTTCTGATACTTACTTTTGTTTGCTTGTCTCCTAGAATTGTCCTAAAAGCTCATCTGCACGTTGTCTGCAGATGACACAACAGCTTCATAGTTTGCTCTGCAAGTTTGATCTCCCTCCTTAGGACAAGTGGACACCAACAATTTGGACTGCAGGGGTGAGGCATGGCCACTTCTACAGAGGCTCCGTGGAAGAGGAGCGTTTTGGAAAGATCCTTCTCCTATGCCCCGGAAGTTTAAGGTGGTCCACAGCTAGCTTTCAGACACCAACCCTCAGGGGAGGGTTTTTCAAGACCAACTTTGGGCTCAATAACTTTCTAGAAAGACCCACACCCCACAGCAACATAATTTCAAGGAGATTTGCAAACAAAATCATAATGAGAGATTTTAACATCTTTTTCACATTAATCTATAAACTAACCAGACATGGTTTAGAAAATTTAAATAATGAAATTAAACTTGAAGTAATACAGAACCCTGACAAGCTTAACTAGTAGACAAATATTGTAATAAAAAAATAAAAAACTGCATGAAACATTTATACGTTTAACTTTAACCTTGGCCAAAAAATAAATTCTAGTAAAATAAGAATACACAGCAGAACATATGAGAAATTATAAAACAATTCTGAAAAATATACTCATTACAATATAGAGAAGATATAAAAACATTCTGTAGTATTAAAAGATTCATGCATCAAAGAAGAAATCAATTTGGAATTTTTGAAATACTTTAAACTGAATAATTGAAATGTATACACCATAACTGGTAGAATCCAATGATCGAGTATGGAATGGTTCATTTTTTATCTTTGAATGACTAAATTAGAAAGACCAAACAGTAATATGTTCAACAAATTATAAATTAAGATAGCAACCTAAAGTTAAGAAAAAAAAGGAAATAAAAATGTCAACAGAAAATGAAGACTAGAGAACTTGCAGTGGTTCAGATACGGCTAGAGCCGCACTTCAGCTCTAAGGTTAGTGGCTGGAAGCTCAGACCCTGCCTGGTAGTGATGGAGCTTTTAGAAGGTGGGGACTACAAGGCGGGGATTAAGCCACAGTGGGCATCGCCCTTCCAAGAGGCTGATGTTGCTCTCATGGACTCTGGCTAGAAGATTGGGTTGGTGTGAAAGCAGCAGCTCTGGTCCCCCAGTCCCTCTGGTTTTCTGTCAGGCCACGTGATCTCTCTCTCTTGTGTGTAGATCTGCCATGTTGCCACCTACCATGTGTATTACAGCTAGTCAGCCCTCACCAGGGTCCAGTACAAGCTCTGCATGTACTTAGACCCAGAAATGTGAACTCACCAAACCTCTTTTTTTTTTTTTTTTTTTTTAGGTTTTTTGAGACAGGGTTTCGCTTTGTGGTTCAGGCTGGCCCTGAGCTCAGCCTCCAACTCACATCACAGCAATCCTCCTGCCTCTGCCTCCCGAGTGCTGGGATTACAGGCGTGAGCCACCACACCCGGCACTGTGGTATGTGGTACTGGTTGCTGCTGGGCGTGAGTCTCCACGCCCAGTATGGTACGTGGTTACCGGGGAATTGAACCCGGGCCCTGGCGCTTGCAAGACAGGCACCGGAACCACTGAGCTAACTCCCCGGCCCACCAAACCTCTTTTTAAAAAAATTACCCAGACTCAAGTACTTTGTTATAGTAACAGAAAACTGATCAAGGAAGGATCCAAGGAAACTAAAAGTAGTTATGAAAGAGAATAATACAAACACATGTGTGTAAATATTGCATTGTCTTTCTGGTGTGAGAAACTAAAAGTGAAAAAATTAAAAGTGAAAAAGTGCAATAAATATTGCAAAATACGAAGAAATTATTCAAAATGATACAGAATGTGAAATAGTTCATCAATACTTAAAATGTTCCATACAATAAGGGGAAAAAGAATGTAATAATGAAGAAAAAAGGAAACAAAGCTTAGGTATATGGGGGTAGGGGTTGCAGGGTGGGGGGAAAGGGGAAAAATGAGAATCAAGTGATGTCATGTTCTGGTACAAACGCTCAATGTTGAATGCAATGATGATGTGTATTCATAATGTACCAATAGAAATTTGAATTTGAAGCGAAAAATAAAGATATGGTGTTATTAGAACCTAGTTGAGATTGACAAATGAAAATATATTCTTTTAAGATCACGATACACAGTGTATATATCATGATTAATCTCTAATAATTTTTGCTATGAAATTATTTTTTCATAGAATGGCTTTTACATGCTCATTAATGTCTACTTATAAACATATAAAAATAAAAACTTTAGAAAAAGAATAGAATAGGAAATTGATGTATTGATAAAAGAAAGTAACAAGAAGGTAGTAATGATGTTAGGAATGAAAAAGTGGACATGCTTAAAGATAATTAGGAATTTTAAAATTTAGCAGATAACAGTGAATCATTGTATGTGAATAAGCCAAAAAATCTCAAACAGTTGAAAATTTCCCAGAAGAAAAGTGTAATTTGGCTGGAACAGACTCAAGAAAAAAATTAGTTTGAAATATCGTGCCAATTCTGTTTTAAAGCTAATCTTACTCAAATATTCAGGGGAAAGTTAACTTCTCTTTATATTATAAAGTGTTCTGGAGTAGGGAATAGGGAGAAAAATTGTCAAAGTCACTTGCGATGGTTGGAATAATCTTGATACACAACTATGCAAAGACAATGTGGACAAGAAGAGTTTTAGGTACAATTCATTTACTAATTCTTTCTTATATCAATTTATTTTTGTTATCCCTTGTAGCTCTAGGCCATGTTCTGAAGTTGAAGACATATGAAAGATGAGGGCAGCTAAAGAACCCTCTTGCATGGAGCCCCTCAGTAGCAGGGAGAAAGAGAATACAATGCAGGCGGGTGAGCTGGCGCTGTAGTAGACTGATGGTTAACATGATGTAGAAGAGAACGGGTCACAGCGATGCTTGGGATGCCCTGGGTAGGAAAGACAGTAACTTTGTGATTTATATCTTTCATATATTTTTATTAATACATTTTTGTTGTAGGAATTAATGGGATTTTTTGGGGGGCAGATTCATATACACATATAACATTGATCATTTTCACCTGGTTGTAATTTTAAAAAACTAGTCAGGAAAAGTTCTCCTGGAAAACAAAGACTTGAGATATAGCTCGAAGGAGGTGAGGGACAAGCCATGCACGGAAGTGCAGGAAGAGCAGGAGGGAAACCACTCAGGGGTCCTCAGGGTGGCTCCTACCTGGGCTAGGAAGAGGATCCACGGAGCCCACGGTGTGTGTAGCAGAGAAAGTGAAAGTGCGGAGGAGATGACCTCATGGGGGATTCCTTGCAAGAGGTGGGCTTAGGTCATATTCTGGATGAGGCAACTTCCCTTTCCTAGGTTGGTGAGAAAGCCTGAAAAGTGCAGACTGTTACTTATTCAGGCTGGTTTTCCTTGAATTGATTGTATGAGGCAACGGCGTTAATAGTGTACAGTGAGAAAGGGGTGTGTGTGTGTGTGTGTGTGTGTGCGCGCGCGCATGCGCTCACCAGTCTTCTCAGACTGAGAAATCAGAAACTGCTATCATGGTGGAGTAATCTTCAGAGGGACAGAGGAGAGAGCTCATTTTTGGTCCTGCTCAGGCTGGTCTGAGAGGTCCCAGTGTGAGTGTGGCCTGGGCCACTGGGCATATGCATATGGAACTCAGTGGAAGGTATGGGCTGGAGATGTCAGCTCTATGGTCTTGAAAGTGAGTTTAGTGAGATTATCCATGGAATGTGTATCAATTCTAAGAGGACTGTGGATAGTGTCCTGTGTTCTCTACCAGGCAGACATCAGGGAAGAAAGGACACTCTGCAAGAGAGAGAGAGAGAGAGAGAGGCCTGGGAAGCAGAAGGAAGACCAAGCCTTCTTCAAGGAGGCAGTGGCCAAGTGAGTTAAAGATCACGTTAGGTGAAATAAGATAAAAATGGAAATCTGACTGTGGGAGTGACAAAGTAGAAGTCACTGATGACTATGACCCACACAACATTTATGAACGTATATGCAAAAGTCCCAAATAAACACAAGTAAACTGAAAGTAGGTATATCTAGCAGAAGCCCTGTTTATGTGAGGTTCATCCTAGGAAGGCATCGGGTGGGAGGAAATTCCTTCTCCTACTCTGCCACCCTGCCTTCAGTCACATGGTAGGAGACCCTGACTCAGAGTGACAACATGTCTGGTCAACAGCTGTGTGTCTTCTCAAGCTTTCCCTGCCCCCACTGCATATCAGATGAATCTAAGATTTCAACTGCTCTCTGCAGCTTCTTCCCCAGGCTCTCTCACCACACCTCTTTGACCAGTGCACCAACCATCTTGAGTTACACAGAGTTCCCTGACCAGGGCTCTCAAGTGAGGGCAACACGGTTTCCCGTATGTTTATGGCTGAGTGATTTACTGCTTCATGGACTGTCAGTTTCCCTCTGTGTTCCCTTTCAATTAAGCAGGATGACTGTATCACTCTTCCAGGATAACAGGCTCAAGCGGAAAGGATGCTTCACGTCTCTGCTGAAAACTTCAGGAGGTGGTGCATAACTGTGTGCCTCTTCTTTCTAAGGAGAACTGAAATCACACAAGAGAGGGGTTACCTGGTGGCCAGGGGAAAAGGATTTCCTGCAAAGCTACATGACGCTTATTGATCCTTTATTATTTGACACACTTCATTTCTGGCATAAGTAGGTCTGCAACTCATATTGTATTTCTTTCCCCAGCCCCTGGGAATGCCATTTCCCCATTTACCACTGCTTCTTGGCCATTTCAATGGGAAAACAGCACTCTGATGCTATTGGTGCTTTGATGCTTTTTGTTACTGAGTATTATTGCTTCTGAGCTATCTCATTGGGCAGAACTCAAGGAACACAGTACCCAACACCCACAGCTTAAAGGAGGAGAGATTTAATTTGGCCCACGGATTCAATTCATGGACAACTGACTCCAAGGCAAAAAAAAAAAAAAAAAAAAAAGATGGCACAAGGGCACAGAGGAACAAAGCTACTGAGCTCATGGTGGTCAGGAAGCCCAGCCGGGGAGCAGCACCAAAGAGGAAGGGGCTGGGGACCAGATACAGACCCAAGGGTCATGCTTGATCACTAATTCCCAGAATAAATCCCAGGCTGATCAAGTTGACTACCCTAACCACCAGGTACGCCAGTACGTGTGACACCCCCCACTGGACGTTT
>PVIR01010985.1:0-48431 GCA_004026965.1 Petromus typicus | reverse complement strand
AGAAGGATAAACTGAAGTGGGAGCGGAGCTGTGAGATGTGCCTACAGAGTTTCAATCTCAGGGTAAAATTTTTAATGAATGGAGAAGTTGTAAGAAAAGAAAGTAGGTCCTTGAGGTGGAACTCCTGGTGGAGACGCTGCAAAGTTACTGAACTAGCAAGGCATTAGACATTGTAGAAATTTAGGTGATAAAGAAGCAGCCAGGTTTGGAGAGATTTGATTCTGATTTTGAAGAGTTTTGTAATGGTCAATGCCCTGGGAAACAGATCAGGTGATATAGAGAAGTTTGCTATGAAAGGAACAGTCTGGTGATGCAAAAACATTTTATTTTTCTTACTTTAATAAATCATAAACACTGCCGCAGCATTCAGCATCTATCACCATCACAGTCAGTCAGCAGCCGGCACCAGGAGGCGAGATTCCCCTCAGCACACAGAAGGTTCACATTCTCACATTCTTTGTCAATAATATGTACTCATACTTAGTAGACTATAAAATAGTCAATTATATAATTAATTTTTATTTTAGCAATACCAGAGATCGAACTCAGGACCTTGCACTTGCATGGCAAGAGTGGTGTCACTGAGCTAAAGCTCCAGACCAATCCTATTATTCAAATAATAGATCACTGGGCAATCTTTATTACTAAGCAGAGTGCATGAGGATTAGCTCCCCTTTACCGCAGCTTTCTGCTCTCCCATTTTTTATAGTGTGTGAATGTACAAATCACAAATTACCAAATCTCCCATTAATAATTAATAATTTTTCATCTTTCAAAGTCAGTCAATTTCCTTTAAATTCTGACTATATATTCAGAAACCTACTTTCATATACAATTCTCTTTCTTTCTTTCTTTTTTTCGTCTCCATAGGATCATTCAACTCTGCAAACACTTTTCCAGGTCTTTCCTGGCTGAAAAAAATTTAAAAGAAAATAAAAATAGCCAGTTTTTATGTTAAATTCTGATTTAACGATTGTTTAGTGTGCAGCTAGAATATTCAGGACTAGATTGATCCCTGATCAAGACTTCATAAATCATTACTGTCAAGTTCTACTGACTGACTTTTATTACAAAGTACCTACTGAAATTTTTTTCATTAAACTAACGTGGAATATATTAGTTTCCAAGTGAAAAGAACACTAAGAAATAATCCATTGTATGTGGTCCTGCCCATATCTTTAATATTCTAGGCATCACATTCTACCTCTTCTGTGAGTGTTTCAATACCTTTGGTGACAACTAATGTATCTCCTCCTGACCCAAACAGTCCATGGTTATTTCAGATTAGGGAATGATTTGAGAATTCACATTAAAATAGGAACATTTTTAGAAGACAGGCACCTGACCATGGTTGAGCTCTTCTTCTGTCCCTTAAAAACTCAGTACAAGTGTGGTGTATGTAAGAAAGCCAGAGTATTTAGAAAAAGCCTTTAGGGTGAGTGGAAATGATTCTTTCTTCTCCATTGTTTTCTAACAGTTTCTTAGACTGAGAAATCTGATAAGAAGTTTTTACTTTCAGTCCACCTCACTCCAAGGAAATCCATTCAAAGCCAAACCTTTGGAAATAAAATGATTGTGCCCTTGACTTCAGAACCTCAGCAGGAAATTAGATTTTCTGCTATGTCATTGAACTTAGTTCTCAACAAGGAGAGCTAGTGTGTTTATTCTTTGTGGTTCAGGAAAAAGGCTCAAATTGGGGGAAAAAGAAGCAAATGTAAAGGATCAAATGGAAAGGATGGGTACAAGTACAAGAAATCAAATTCACATGCAGGAATCTCAAGTCCTAACACAGGAATTCACTTGAACCCTTTCTGATCATGACGACTTTTAAGATATGCAGTTAAGACACTTGAAATATTATGAAATATTTGTTAGTCTTGTACAAATGTCTTTTTTCCACATAAAATTTTTATGTATTCAGCTTCATTCTCCACTGTATAGTATGTAGCTCCTAAACAATGCAAAAAGCATAATTACATGTTTATTTGTTATTTTCTCACTTATGCTGCTTCAGTTTTCATCACTTAGCCAATATCTGCATATTTTTTTCAATGAATAAGTAGATAATGACTTACTGAAATGCATCTGATACTTGATGTGTTTGTAATCAAGTCTGATATAGAATACTTTAAAATGGATTCATTTTCTAAAAATAACATGAAAAGGCACATCTACATAGTTATTTCAAATAAAAATATTTAAGTAGGTGTGTTTTTAATTTATTGTCTAATTTTTGAGAACACGAGCTAAAGAACAGTTCAGGGTACTTACTTTTTGTAATTTCTTATTTCTCATTGAAAAAATACAGAGAAATGGTTTGTGATGCATTTTGAAAATTCCTTTCTTTTGTATCACATTCATCTAATAGTGACAGTGTCATTATATTTACACGTGTTATTCATGTAAAAATTTAAGGAAATGTTTTTTAAATGTTTACAATTAAATGACTAAGAATGAAAACACTGGAAACATGTATATTGAGTCCCATGAGAGATTCCAGGATGAATAAACACTTTTGTGTTTTATATGCTTTGTGCCTATGTCTTCTAATATTTTTCTTAGTAACTTAGAATTCAGAAATAACTGAACAAAATCTCTCTAGATTCAATTAGATGCCCCGTTTATAAAAAATATGAAGGAATATTCCTGTAACAGTAGTCTATGAAGACCAAATTGAAAACTTAATATCTTCATTTTCAAATTAAGCTTGTTTTGCATTAACAGATATCCTTTTAGATTCAACAGATTATTTGATAGTTAACATAAAATATAGCAAGTAAAATCTAATCTATTAATACAAATAATATATTGTTGTGATTATAAATTATTAAAATTTTCCTAGATATTTTTCCTTCTAATGCATTCACCCAAAATATACATAGTGACTTTTATTTAAAACAAACCCAAGAAATGTTCATTGGTCATTACTGTCAGTAACAGTTGAAATCTGAAAGTATCAGAGGTATTTGCAGCAGAGTTACAAAGTCACTCATGGAGCTTAGGGACTGACTCCAGAGAGCTGATAAATGGCCAGGCTGGCAGAGGTGGGTAACAATGGAACATCATAATCAGTGATGAATCAAGTCATCATCTTTTCAGAAATCACAGATTGTGGTATATATTGTACTGTTTCCAGAAAGAGTGGGGAAATCATAGAGAAATTAGATTTAGAAATACAACCAATTAAAGGATCTTATTCACCTTGCTCTAGCACATAGCACAGTATTCAGCTATAAGAATTCAATTTCTAAAATGTTCCCAGAAGTCACTGTGTGAATGACCAAGAGAACAAAACCCCAAATGAGTAAGAAGATATTCAAAAGCTGTAAGATGACAAAGCCACCTGAAACGCAGGATGCTCACATTCCGAACATTTTGTAATTATAAAGAATATTAAGAGAAAGCAATATCTATCCTCTCGCCTTGCATCCAACTTTGATTTATCTGTCCTGTGTGTGAGGGAGGACAGGGGAGGGGGAGGGGAAATGAGCAGACTAAAAATATGCCATGCATTTAACTCTAATTGCCTCAATGAAAAATATCATATATCCTAAACAAGAAAAGATTAGTACTATCAGAAAGAATGAAAATAGGGAAAGGGATTTAGAGGAAGGTAGAGGGACCTGGGAGGGAAGGAGAGGGGGGATTGTAAGACAAGTAAAATCATGTTGCATTATGTACATGTACTTACACTCTGAAATGAGTGGAAAGTGCATATGCTGCAAATATGTAATAACATGAAATAAGTTAAAAAGTAACAAATGTCAAAACATCAGAAAATAGAATGAGGTGAACATGATACATAACAGAGAAAAGGTGACATATAACCTATAATTTTCTTAAGCTTTTCACTGAGGGAAGATATGATACAGCACATACCCAGTAATCCAGCTGAAGGTAGCATGGAAATAGGTCCATTTTATACAACCAAAATAGTTTTTGATTGTAAACTCTGCTTGGGTTTTTTTTTTATTTCCAAATATAGGTAGGTCATTTCTGTATCCTTGAGGGACTGGATTCAGAATCCTTTCACATACTAATGCACAGACATCGAATATTCTCTACCTTACTTACACTGCAATGCAATTGCTAAGTAGATGGTTTGTAAATGCTATGTAAATTGTTTAGGGAATATGGATAAGGAGAAAGTTTTTTTCTGATTAGTTCTGATGCCCAGTGGTTGTTTCTATCAATATGGAACCTAAGAATATGGAAAACTGACTTAAAAAAAAAAGGAACCAAATCGACATCAAAATTTTCTACTACAGTTTCATATGGAAACTCATGGAGGTCACAAGACATGTATTTTTCAACTAAAATTTGGCCCTCATAAATATCTTCAAAACTGAGATACTTAACATATAAATCCAAAAATTAAGGACAGAATTTTAACCAAAATTGGACAATTGAAGAGTCAGTTGAGTCATCACATGCTTGGTTGCCTGGGAAAAACTAGGAAGTTGGGAATTGTTCTATGTGTGTGTGTGTGTCTGTGTGTGTGTGTGTGTGTGTGTGTGTGTGTGTGAGTTTATCCATCTATTTGAGCAGGTCAAAGTTTGACAATGCAGCTAAAATAGAAATTTCTAACTTGAATTTATGCTATCCTCCTATTCTGACTTTTAAGAGAATTCTTATTTTATTCTACTATATTTAAAATAATATGACATTTCAGGATGTTCTCTACCAACTTGTTCACTGGATCTGGAACTTTGAAACGTCTAGGTTTTATGTTGTTGTTTCTTTTTTTTCCCATCAATGTCAAAATAACCAGGAAATAAAACATTTGGAGTAAATTAAAGACACCAATGGAGTCATGGCAGAGGGAATAATGACGCTTCTAGAAAGATTTCCAGAACGATTTCCAAAAGTGACAAGAATGATAGGATAAATGTGTTTCTAATGAAAAGCAGGATTTTACAGGGACTAATGTCAATACAGCATCTATTTTTTCTTCTAATGTAAATTTTATTTTTTTCAATCACATTTCATAGACAGACAGATATGAAGTTACATGGTCTTAGACTTAACAGTCCTAGAATGACTCTCTAGGCTGGAATGGGAGAAACTAATACCTACTCAGTCTCATAAACTAGAAGCCTGAGAGCGGGAGCATCAGGCCACTCTTGGAAGCTTCAGCTGATGGTGAAAATCTGCAAGCTCCTTGGAGAGGCGATGGCATAAGTTCACGTTCAATAACTAGGAGCTCAGGCATCTGATCTCTGCAGGGTTTAGAATGAGAGAGAGAGAGAGAGAGAGAGAGAGAGAGAGAGAAAGGGCTTGCTGAGAAGGAGCAAGTTTGTTTAAGTGCCATCTTGCTTTTCCGTTTTTCATGACTACTCTTCCCCCACAGCTTATTACATGGTAGAGTCCACATTCAAGGCAAGTTTTCCCCATTCGGTTGTTCAACACAGAAGCCAGTTTTTTATGGTCACACCTCGCAGGCACACCAGGGGCACACTTTTTCGGTTATCTAGGAATCTCTCAATTCAGTCACGTTGAAAATCAATATTAACCAGCAAAACTCATAAATATTTTAAAATGTTAATGAAGAAAATAAAAAATATTGGATTGAAATACATACGTGCTGAAAGTTATAAAACGATATATGAGATTGTATTATTTTCTAATGAAGTTATCACTCGTAGGGAAGAAGGATAATACATTTGGTTAAATTTAATCACTAAGAATTAATACCCCCGTTGTATGAATTTCGACAGTACCAGATTTTTTTCAACTTCGGGGACTTTGAACTTAGGTATCTTTCTTGGAAAATGTTTTTTCTTCAATTCCTCATCTGTGAAGGTTTGGTTGAGGTTCGTCTTGTTCTCCGTACTTGTATGTTGGGTATATACAGAGGGCTTCAAGAGGCAGGATGAGAACGCACCAGCGTCCTCATGGGAGACTCTGAGCCACGGAAAATGTCTGCAATCAGGACCAGGGATGTAGCATGTTCTCGATCCATGAAAGAGAAGGTATAATATCATTTGACAGAAGTAAAGTGGATGACATAAATTAAGACATAAAGGGCTAGAGATTTATCTCAGTGGTTCCAGTGCCTGGTGCACGAGTATAAGGTCAACAGTTGGATCTCTGGTACTAAAAACATTTTTAAAAAGAAATTATAATATGAGTTATAATAATAATATTATAACAGTTTGAAATATATTTAAATTATATACTGACATTTACTAATCATTGTTGAAGAAAATATGTCATTAAAACAAAACACAGAAGATGTATATATGAAATAAATGAACCAAAATAACACTTATGATCAAGTTACATGAGATTGCCATTCCAATCTGAGGGTAAGAGATTTTTCTCTTAATAGTACTGTGGGTGTCACATTCATAGACAGCTAGTGAGTCAGGAAAGTGAAGATGTGTCTTATTCTGATAACCCAGTGAAATAACGTCCTTTACAAACAATCAAGAATAGAAAAACTTCTGTGATGGAAGCACAATGAAAGACAAATTAAATATGGTTTATATGCTTCATGAAGTTCTGTGTCAAAATATATTGAGCATAATTTTTACTGACATAGAGAACTATGTTATTCTTTCTTAAAAGAAATTAAAATGATCACCTGCTACTTAGATCCAGCATTTTTTCCTATTTTTGTGAAGTCTTGAGTTTTGAAATGCATGTTGTGACATTTTTCAATAATTTGATGGAAATTAGCATGATATTATGAATCTTACTATTTGTCCCATAAGTCCTATGTTGTTTATTACATGATCCTGGAAGAAAAGCTTTTCCCAAATGCTTCATTTGCAAAGCAAAAAGAGAATGTTTAATCAATTAAAGATAATTAAATTACATAGAAATATTTAATCTATATACATGTATACTAAAATTTTTATATAATTATTATAGTAGGATGAGATAGAAAAATTTGTATGTACACATATGTAAAATAGAGTACTAATTAACTATCACTGATATAATGTTATTAATCATATATATTAAATTTCCAAATGTATTCTTTGCAATATATATGTGTACTATAATATATGTATGCATGGAGATTATATGTGTGTGTGTGCGTGTGTGTGTGTGTGTGTGTGTGTGTAATAAAATACTTGAAACTTTCAAGTGAAATGAAGAAAAGTTTATTTTAGCTCACAGTCAGTAGAAATTTCGGTCCATAGGCATCAGCTCCCAACCAAGGCGACATGGCAGAGGGACATCACAGAAAAGAAACATAGCAGAGCAGGTAGGAAACAAATTTCCTTTCTTCTTTCCCTTTTTATGCCACTCAGCTGTAAGCCTGTGGTTATTTATAGGTTGGCTCTGCCCACATCCAGATTGAATCTTCCGTCTTTGGTATGTCCAGCACTCATAGGAAGAACTGACAAACCAATCAGCAATGTAATTCAACATCACATACTCAAACATCAGTGTCACACACACCCACAGTATAGTCACGTCCTCAGCCCCACCTATGAGTGCCTCAGGCTTTATGAAGACATCTACATACAAACACTTGAGAATTATATCTGTACAGTATATTTTCCACAAATTTCTTCAAATGAACAATATTAACACTCACACGTAAATATTGTTTTAAAAAGTAACATCGTCTTATGTTCATATAAGAAATTCTTCCATTGTATTAATATTTACCTAAAATTCATATTTATATTTACATATAAATGTAAATATATTTATATATGTAACAGATATAACTATTAATATTTACATAAAATTCATATTTATGCAAAAATTTGGCTTTCCTTTTTTTATTGAATTATTCCTCTCACACATGAAATATTCTTTTATACAAAATATTTTTTATGTTGTCTTCCAAAAGGATAGAGATATTTTACTGCATTTCGAACCTTAGGACTCCCTAGAAATCTGATTTCTTTCTGAGTTTGCATTTTTTCTTTTGTCCTATTACATTTATTTGGGATCAGAAAACTGATAATATTGAATTATTTAAGAGTTTGATTCTTTGTCAAAACTACTGAAAAAAGTTTGCTCTAAAGAAACTTAGATATCTAACTATATAGGATATTTTATTTATGGTCCAAAAGATTCATAGCCTCCATCCTCCCTTCCAGGTCATTTTGCTTTCAGAAATATCATGAACTTCTAAGTCTTATTACAACCTTCAACCTAACTGACTTTATTTTAGTTTGTACTACCTCCAACTCAGCTAACATGAACTTTATAACTTGCAGTAGACATCAGAGATTATTCTCTGGCCTACCAGCTGTGTCAGGAAAAAAGAGGACAGGATAAAAAGTTGTATTAATGGACTAGGGCATACTTGGTACCTTGCTAGTTGCTTTTCATAACTTTTGTACAATAATTACAAACGTTAATTTAAATATTGTGGTAAACTAACCAACAAATATATATTAAATATATTTATTTCCTTTTTTGCTTAAAGATCATGACATAAAGAAATTGCATTCATATATGAGTCATTCAAATTTAAGTATAGTATTTATGTAAAATAAGGTTAGATACATTCTTAAGATTTAAATATTGCAAAATGTTCCTGCATTCATTATCTGTGTTGTTTCTGAAGTGCTAGGATTCCTGTAAACTGTTATGAACTATGCTGTGTCCCAAAAAAAGAATCTAGCAGCATGGACTTTTGAAATTGTTCTTTCTTTACAATGGAATCATCACAGATGCCCAAGTGAAGATTGGATATTTGGTATAACCCAATATTATTGGTCTCATCCAATAGAAGATTGCTCAATGTACCAGGGCAGAGGGAAGTTGAAGCAAAACATTTTCAAGAGGCGAAGGGACACCTAAGGTTAACAAAAACTATGAGAGAGACAGGAAATAGACTCTCCTTCAGAGATTCCTCAGATATATGCTCCCATTGACATCTTGACCTTAGATCTGTATTCTTCAGCAAAGCATTTATTTTTTAGTTACTGTCACCCATTTGTAACTTTGTTGGGTTGCTTCATCAGATTAACACATAGACTAATGCTTAATCAATTTTCCATTCACAGAATTAATGCACAGAATGATCAAATTAGAATACTGTATTATAACTATGCAATGCACTCATTACATTATTTTAAAATGTGTTCTGCTCCACAGAGTTGTTTTCTATTAAAATTTCATTTTGAAACTGCATCTTGATGTTTGAATGTTAACACTTGGCATCTTGAAGAAATTTAGTCTAATGTCTTATGAAGTAAATAATATTATTATTCTCCATTGACTGATCTCGAGAACAAAGCTTCAAAAATTAAATTAAATTACAGTAGTAACTTGTTTTACGAACTCAGTTGTCTCCGAATGTCTGAATGATTGGACTGCACTGGATGAGAACTGAACCAACTTTCTCCATAAGGGTAACATTCAACCTGGACTACTGGATTTGAGTTGGTTCATGTTCAACTTCTTTAGCCAACAAAATCATTGCAAGAATCAAGTTTGTGGAATGAAGTATCATTGAATCTAAAAATCTTAGCTAGTATAAATTGAGAAAGTCAAAATTTTTGAGTTAATGGTGTCCTTGTATGATATTATATTGTCCTCCTATGATAATACATTATATTGTATTTATTTTAGTTGACACAAAATGGTCTATATTTGCCAT
This sequence comes from Petromus typicus, assembly GCA_004026965.1. Lineage (NCBI taxonomy): Eukaryota > Metazoa > Chordata > Mammalia > Rodentia > Petromuridae > Petromus > Petromus typicus. The sequence continues at coordinate 38,854 of PVIR01010985.1, read as the reverse complement.
GAAGAAGATAATTTTAAATATACATACATTTTGAAATGGTTGAGGTAATGAACATGCATTAGCTTACATAACTTGTGTTTGCAAGGTACAAACTCTTCAAATCAACTCTCATTTCAAAGGTAAATATTTTGAAAATTCTCTTTTCCATTTGAGTGATTTTATAATAAACACATTGTCGTTACTTCTTACATACTTTCTCATTGCTAGAACAAAATACCTGATGCTCACAAGTTAAGGAAGTAAAGCTTGTTATACCCTTCAGCTTGCAGAGACATCATCTGTTGTCAACTGGCTCTAAGGCCAGGTGCCATGACAGAGGATCAGAACAGAAATGAAACAGTCCCTCCTCAGGAAGCAGCAAATGACAAACTTTTCTTTCTATGTTTTATTCTATTCAGGATACAACATGCTTCAATTTTAAAAGGACATCTGTTGAGGTTCTGGATTTTATTTTTTAATGAATTAACTTTAATCAAGGGAAATAGTATAAAATATGCAAACTTCAGCCATAATGAGACACAAGCAAAAGCCATTCTTGAGTGAAAAGTTTCTTGATACTCTTCAGTGTGCACTTGCCGATGTCCTGTAGAACCTATATCTCCTATCAAACTAATATCTTTCCATATAAAATTATATATTGCCCATATTCCTGTAACTAAAACCCGAGCCACTGAGTTCACTGAAAGTAGCAGTCATTTTCTAATTATTGATATGGATTTCCTGTAGACAACATAAGTAAACTTTAAATGGTATTTTAATTATCTAAACAGTTTGATGTTAATCTGAGGGATTCAAGATGCTGCAGTTGCTTTTGAAAATGTTGTACTCTTCCTCTGATACAATTCAGGGTAGTATTTAAAACTTCTTAAATTACTCAAAATATGTTAAATTGTAAAATTAACAAAGACCAATAATGTGAAGAGCATATTGAAAGTGTCATGATAATATTTGTATAGGTTATGCTAAATATATTTCTTCTAATGGAATATTAGCAGAGTTTAAAAATATGTTCAGGGAATTGTGTTATTAAATAATGCACATTGAAAATATTTTCCTTCAAAACTATGTCAGGAACTTTTATACAGAAGAAAGTAAACTAACTTGACTCTTCTCTATGGAGCCATTAAAAATGCAAAATAAACTTTTTACTGCATCTAATGTTATTTTATTAGCAAGTAACTTCATATATTTATAAAATATACTTTATAACTACAAAAAGATAGCAGAAAAATTATAAAATGTTTAAAATGAGTAAAATAATATTATTAACAAAATGAATAGTAAATTCTACTATGTTTAATTGATCTACTACCAACCTCAAACTCTTCTTCATACCATGTACAGTCATCAGGTTGAACTGGTTCTTGGGACATTCAGATAAATGCTGCTTTTTTCTTCTTCTTCTTCTTTCTTTCTTTTCCCCTCCCCTTGTTAATTGGCATTGAATTGAGCCCTTTTCACTAAAGGATGTGAGAAGCCCTTTATTTTTTTCCTATCTATTTTTCTTTTTTAAATTTACAGACAGTATCTTGCTAAAAGGCTAAGTTGCTGAGGCTAGACATGCCTTGGAGACCCTCTCATCTCAGCTTTGAGCCATGAGAACATAGAACCTGCTTTACGCCAGGCTCAAATGGTGTGTTTTAAACTCATCTCTGTCCTGAGGCACCAGACTGTTTCCTTCCCTGTGACAGTGCTCAAACACACTAATCTTACTTCTCAAATACACTAATTTAAAGGTTTTGTTCATCTTTTATTCCAAATAATAATACCATCAAACAACAATCTGAAATCACATTCTTTCCTATCCCATTAGCCCCTCTTTCACTGTTCTTTTCTCCATGCAAAAATGAGAATCAAGTCGTGTCATATCATATTCTGGTACAAATTCTCAATGCTGAAAGTGACTGTGTTCTGCACATATAAAGTACCAATAAAGATTTGAATTAAAAAAGGAACTTATTCTTTGAATCTACAAGACATTTTAATGTGCAACTAGAACAAATATGAATGTATTTCTCTAATATAGTCAGCTATGGAGAAGACTGCAGGGGCCCTGGACAGTGAAGATTTGAACCTGTGGAATCCCCTGAATCATTAAACCTCCCACAATTAAAAAAAATAACTAAAACACTGAGAAAGAAATTTGAAATGTACAAGTGTACAGAGGTCAAATTCTATGCAGAAGTAAAGCTTTGGTTCAAAATATCTACAGCAAATGCCTTAAATGCCAAATCACTTTGATTTTATTTAGATACTCCATTTAGATATTTTTACTGTTTAGATATTTTTGTAGCTACAAAAATAATCTAAAAAAGAACTGGAAGTTGTTCAATAATTACCCACTTCCCTGTTTTTTTCCTCTGATTCTTAGACCAATCAGAGAAAATTTTATGTGCTTCATGACCAGTTTTTATGGATTGCTCTACTTCTGTTTGCCTTATTTTCAAATTTTTATCTCAGCAACCTGCAAAGGGCACACTTGAAATGTTTTTCCACTGGAATATTTTCTATCTTTCTGCCTTCTATTGCATCTCAGTGAAATATATGACAGTTGCTAATTTCTTGCTATTGCAAGATCTGAATAAATAGTTGTGTTAATCAGCTCTTGGTCACTGTGAGATCATACCTGAGAAAAACAATTTAAAATGGGAAAGATTTATTTCAATTCATGGCTTGAATGAGTGTCTGACAGTCCATGGTTGACCAGTTCCATGCTTTGGTACCCGTAATAAAGCCAAAGCGTAGCACAATGAATGGTGGGGGCAAGCTGTTCACTCCACGGAAGGAAGGAAGCCAACACAGAGCAGCCAGAGAGGGAAAGGCTTGACCGGAAGTAGACCCCAGATCATGTTCTCATGACCTACTCCTTTAATGAGACCCTAATTCCATAAGATTCCTCCATCTCCCCAAATGGCATCAAATTAAAATCTCATAATCGCGTTAATCCAGTGGATGAAGTTAGAGACCTCATGACCCAGTCCCTTTCCCCAGAGCCCACTACTAGACACTTCAGACTTGGAGAGGTATTTTAGATTAAACCATAGCATCGCCATGTTGATAACTCTGGTGACAGACTGGAGCTAGCAAAGCTAAAACCAACTGTACATTGTCAGCAAGACACAGTGACTTCAGGTCCACAGGACACATGTCCTCATGCAGGGCTCCTCTCTCCAAGAAATCTTCACTTTCCAGAATGGAAGATATGGACACATATAATTTAAACACCATAAAGCAAATAAAAAAGTAAGACCTTGGTGTAATTGCATAGACTCCATAAACCTTCTTCAAATTCTTTAAAATACTAAAATGAACAGAGCATCCTCTGTAAATAATGTAGGATAGGTATAACATTTATCAAATGTAAGTTATGTATCAGAAAACCTTTTCTAAAACTAAAAATAATAATAGATTTTTCCACATCCTTGAACAGCACTTCACCTTGTGGAAATCAAATATGTATGTGTTTAGTGAACTTAACCCACTGAGTATTCCCACAGATCTTTTCTTTTTTACCTGAAGTATGATTTAAACTTTACAATAAGTTATAGAAGCAGAAAGTTTTGAACATTTTTTTCTCTCAGATATAGAAAGACATTCTCTTCATGTAGAATCAAATGAAACCTTGTTTTTACTACACATATTTCTATAGCATTTAAGAGTTGACAATATGAGTATATATTAATGTAATTAAATTATTTTAAGCTGAAATAGTTAAGGATGTTAATTTACATTTTTGTTATGTGTATTCTTTTAAATGCTGAATTTTCCATGCTTTTTATTTTCAGTTACAGTGAAAATATAAATGATAATCTCTATTTTTGTTTTTCTTAAACTTTGTATGAAGAAAAAGAAAGAGGAAAATTCTAGTTCTGTGAAAACTAATATTAATTTTATCAAAGAAATTATGTTCTTATGTCATTACATGAGGAATAAAAGATACAGAAAAGTGTCAATGTCAATTTCTTAGGCTGATGTCGCCATTAGTATTATTCAAATACTTGATTCAGTTCCATTCTCCCTCAGTTCTGTTCTATAATTACCATATCCATCCAATTTCAGAGTAACTCCTTTAAACATTCAAATCAGGGAATCACTATTCAGTTGTACATCTTAATCAGCTCTGGTTTGAATCAGAAAGTGTCTCTCACTGAAGGTACTTTTCCCACTTTGTCAAAGCCTGGTCTGAAATCCAAAATCTCTGAAGGTGAAACACATTGTCAGAAAAGTCTCTACTTTCACAGAATGAAAAAAATTAAACATGGAGAGGGTAATTTTGGAAAGTGTGCAATGGCCGTATCATAACTCATAATCATCATTGCTCTTGGCTCCTGCCCTACATCACACTAATTCAGGCAAACTGTACATCTGTCTGTCTGAGCCTCCTCCCAGGTCCTACCAGATTCTTCAGCTGGCCCCACAGTCACTCTCGCTGCTGTGTGTAGGATGTGAGTGATTCAACATGATGTTATCTTCTTTAATCTGATATTTTAAGAGCTATGAATTATGGCAGTGGTGACAGTCACACTGTGGATTCTACTTTAATCTGAAGTTTCACTAGAATTAATTGAAAAATTTTTGTTTCACTAAAATTTTCATGGTCATGATTGCACCATTTAATTTGCTCTCAAATCTACCTTGATTACAAAAGATTAATCACTTACTGTAAAATTGAAATAATACATATTAAAACATTAACAATAAAGTCCACAAACTGACCAAAGATGGGACTGGCCACATTTTGCTCATGATTATATCAAAACTGAAAAAGGATCATTTACTCTGAAAACAGGACACCGTTGTGAGGCGATGCATGCGTGGGTCTAATTACAGTGTCTTCCTTTTTCCTATTCGTTTTTCTCAAAACAAGGAAGAATCTGGGAAACTCACAGGAAATAGGACGATGGTTCTCGCGTTTTACTTCAGTCTTGCTGCTGAGGAATATTTTTCTCTGAGACAGATGTAATCATCGTGATTCTAATTTAGAAAAAGATTGAAGCCTTGGTCCATCTTGAGATGATGAAAATTGAAGAGAATAATATTTTCACTGACAATAAGAATAGAATCCGGATAAGTTGCAAACTCATAATTATCTTGAACCCAATACAGAGAAGAGGACGCAGATGAGCACCTGTACTGAATGTCAAGGTGAGCCCATTTCTTCCACACAGACAGATGTTTTTGCTTTTCCAGTAAAATGTGTAAAAATAAGCAGATCTCTGAAAAAGCTCTAACAGTCAAATATTAGGTAAAATCTGCAGTCACAAAAGAAATTTATACCCATTCAAAGGTTTGATACAAAGTATGGGATGTCTTTGGAGGTTATGAAAATGGTCGAAACTGACTGTAAATTTGGTGGCCCATGTCTGTGAATGTAGAAGCCATTTATTTAATATACTGTTCAAATGAGTAAATTCCATAATATAGGAATTCCATCTCAATAAAACAGCATTACATTTTATACAAAAAAGAAATATCCTTGATATCCTGGGCCTGAATAATCCAAGGGATGGGTCTTTTTCCTCCATCTCTGTAAAGCTATCATCATGATTTTTGTATTGGTTGTTCAACTATAGAAATGTCAAAATTACAAGTGTGAATTTTAAAATTCATTAACTCTGCTGAATGTAGATTGTGCCTCAAAAAGCCTTTTCAGTGGAGATAAGAAACACAAGAGGAACTGGAAATAAATGTGCTAACTTAAAACAAGATGAACAGAAACCGAACAAGATTTAAATTATGCAAAATAGACTTTACAACACCTACAGTATACTATCTTTCTAGAATCAATCATATCTGATGTTTTAAAACAGTGCTACCTATCAGTAGCCAAAGAAACCTAATCAGATTAAATATTTAATTGATTTCAAAATATACTTACATGGCACTCGAGAGTTGCAGGAGGCATTGAAGGAAGCGATGACAAGGAATGGGAAAAAAATAAGAAGCAAGACCTGTCATGTACAGGCACAAACTCTCAATCATGAATGAGTTCACACCACATTTCTGAAATTTACTAAGAAGCTCAATAAAGAAAATGAGTTAACTGAGGAAATTAATATGCAAATATTTATAGATCTGGAAGCATTCTTTCTTTTCCTGTCTGATTCCGCCTCTTTGTGATGAAACCCAAAGCCTGAGGCAAAGGAAGTTTTGTGACACTGTCTGTGGAAATCAAAATTAGAGCAGAAATCACTGAAGTAAAGGGAAGAAACAAGAATAATCTCATTGTTATTTAACACAGATGAATACTTACTGGAAAATGACACAAGCACAACATAGAATAGTCTTCTTTAACAGAGTTTTTCAGTACAGCATTTAAACTATGATATATACATATATCTTCAGCTGACTTGAAAACAAGAGTATGTCCATAGACAGAAAATTCTAAACATGCTTCTTAAAAGAATGGAAGAAAAGGAAAATAAATACTGAAGAAAAATCCAACTGCTGATACTACCTCATTGGTGAAGCCTCTAGGGGTTTATTAGTTTTGTGATTAGTATTGTAGTAATAAGGTGTTTCTGGATGAATTAGTTCATGTGATCAAGTTAGGCTAATCACAGAAGCTCACAGTTCTAGGCCCAGTGATTGGTTTACTTGACCAAGAATCATATAGTTTCTCCTGAAATTTTTCAAAGTATATAAAAGTTGACTTCCTAGCATTTCCTCTCCATAGTCTCAATACTGTATAAATGTGTTCATAAAGCACCCTGTTCAAATTTGTGCCTGAAGAGAAAATAAAGCACATGTTAGGAAAGACCCCAAGGCAAAAGATATGGAGAGTTATATATTTGACATTTAAATATATAAATTTCTGATGTTCTGTAAATGGTACATCGAGTTCTATTGTTCTTTAAGCTATTAATAAATGCATGTTTTTTATCAAAGCTCTTGCAGGTGTGGGTGAGAATGAGCAAGGATTAGCTTCAGTGTGCAGTAAATGAAATCATCCTCCTCTATGGGGGATTCTGTGTTTTGAACAACCTTTTACACAAGAGGACGTGATCCCACATGGAATCTGTATGGAGGGAGCAGCAGGTGTGCTCTGTCCTGAGTGGCCTCTGGTTCATTCCTAACTACAGCCAGATGTTTCATTTAGAATTTCAGACCAATTTGGGAAAAACATGGATTAATCAAAAATAAACCAGTTATCACTTACAAACAAAACAAAAATTCAAAGTTCATTTTGTACAGATGATACATTCTCTGAAGCACTCTTGTTTGTGTGTGGTATAAAATGTGAAGGTAATAAACACACAAGGGCAACACCTCTGTAGAACTCTCTAAATTTGAAAGAACAGAAAGGAAAGAATCTATAAAATGTGTCATATCCCTTGGTTAAATCACATAGGACTTCTGTGTTAACAATGCTTTCATTTCATGTATTCTAAGAAAACAATTCATGTGCCACAGTATTGAGTCATACTTATTTTAGATGTTATTAACAGATTGTATTTTTAATATCAGTTTGAGATTTATAGAAAAACTGAGCCAAATGTATGAAGTTCCCATTTGTTAACCATATTCACCATTTTCCACCTTTATGGAAAACTTGCATTACTGTAGTTCATTTTTTGCAAGTTGAAAAATTAATATTGACATATTATTATCACTATATTCTGTAGTCTGAATTAGAAATTATTGTGTATGTGGTTAGAGTTCTAAGGATTATGACAAATGCACAATGTCATTTATCACCACGACAATGTCTCAGGGATGGAGTTTCAGTGTCACACGGGTCCTCTGTGATCCATCTATCTATCCTCTGTATGTGTCTCTTAAACTGTGGTATTTTACTGCTTGTATAGAGTTTTGTCTTTTGTAAAATTCATGCATTGGAATCACACTGTAAGCTGACTTTTTTGATTTTCCTCTTAGAAATACACAGTTATGATTTCTCAACATGTGCACTGCCTAAATAGATTATCTTTTTCTACCCCAGGGATATATTGTACAATATTTTATCCACTAGTCTATTGATAAAATCTTGTTTGCCTCTGAATTTTAGTAATAAATTTACTGAACATACACAAATATATGTATACACACAAATATGAACACATAAATATGTGTGTGTGTGCAGATTTTTGTAGAGGCAAAAGTTTGCGAGTTCATTTTCCCAGGGAAATGATTGTTGGATCATATAGTAAAACTGTATTTAGCTGTGTTATCAACTTCCTAGTGGCCTTCCAGAGATACTGCACTGTTTTGTACATTTACCCAAAATGAAGAACAGTGCCATGTGTTCCACTTCTCACCAGTATTTGGTGCTGCAGACTTTCTCCATTTTAGCTATTCTGAAAGTCATGTGTTGGTGTCTAACAATTGTTTTGATATACTATGTAATATCAAATATATCTCATAGACTTATTTAGCATCTCTGCATCATCTTCAATGTTTTGTTGGTTTACCTTGTTTTCTTTATTTCTCTGGGAATTTTATAGCTTGATATTTTATGATAAGAAATATGATATTTCTTGGGTTTTATTAATGATGTAAGGTCAATTTCCACATTAGGGACAATAATTATTACTTTCCAAGAGTAGCCAATTTTATCTACCACCATTTGTTAAAAACCACCTCTTTTCTATGAATTTACTTTATTCTTTTTTTTTTTCAAAGTAATTTACTCTTTTCATAGATCTCTTTGTGAGCTCTCTGTTCTGCTTCAGACATGTATCTTATGTCTTTTCTTTTACCGATATACCAGGCCATGTTGATGGCTGGAACTTTACAGTCAGTATTCAAGGTGGATAGTGTCATTTCTCTGACTTTATTCCATACTTCATTAACACTAATTGGTTAGTCTTATCTTCTTTTAGAAATGATTCATCCATATTCATGACATCTCAAGAATTTTTAACTATGATTCTGTTTTCCTTTCTATGTTTTAACCAGATAATTTATATTACTATTTATTACAATTACATTTTAGGATATTTAAAAAACTTCTTATAATTTTAATTCTTATTTATTGAAAATTTCTCTTTTACCATTTTTTCTTTCAAAAGCATTAACTTATCATTGGTTTCTAATGACTTATATGAAGCCTGCTTGGTAAAAATAAACATTTAAAAAGCCATGATAAATGTGAAAAAACACTATGCAGGATTTTTAATTTTTATGTTGAAATTCATGAAGTTCTGTACTGTGGGTTGGTTATTTTCCAGTTTTTGTGCTATGAAAGTCTTTCTGTAAGTTTTAGTAGAAAACAAATGAGGATTATTCTCTGAAACATCACATTAAAAGATAATATAAAGTTATATAACTTGGTTATCCTTTTGAACATAAAATTTTGTTGCTTAAAATTAATATGGTAGTAACTATAACAAAAGATAAATTCAAAGATCAAATTAAAACATTAGAAGGAATGTTAGGCCTGCAAACTGTATTTCTGTTTTCCACTCAGATGTTCTTCTCTGAGTTTATATTCCTATTCCTTGCAAAGATATGATTGGACTTCAGCTATATATACTCTCGTTGAAATTCATAGAAAATTTTTAAATGACATAGGGTATATTTCAGTGTTACATGTTTTTGAGCACAATCCCAAAACAAAATGTACCTATTCCCTTTGTAGGAAGTAATGAAACATTGCAATTGTGACACCTAAGAGAGAAGTATGAGCTTCAGTTTATCTTGAGATTTATTTTGCATGACTACAATCCTGGTTTAAAGGTTTTCTTATTTGCTCTGACTCCTCTGAATAACAATAGCACAATATTGTCTTATTCATATTGCCATAGAAGACTATTATCGTTCCTCTTAACTTTATAAAAACATCCCAGGATTTCCTTTATTAATATCTAACCTTGAAGTAAATAAAATATCCATAACCTCTGTGAAAAATTCACATTAATGGCAGTCAGCAATGCTTGGCCTTCACTATGCTTACTTGTCTTTCCATATCAAATAAAACCAATCTTCCAGGGAAAACACCAGTTCTGAAAAGTCAGAATTTATAATTATCTCATCATAATATTCATCCTACCCCAACAGTTGTTTCTCACTGGACAAATCTGATGGATTCTTGAAGCAGCTCTGCATGGTAGAAACTCTAAATCACAGATTAATGAAGCATATGATGTTATAAAACAAATTGTGCTAGAAAATTCATATAAAATCAACTCTAGGCAACAGATCATATTACATTTGCTCTACTTTAGGTGACATATTGTAGCATAAATGTGTACTATAAAAATATTTAGATACCCATAAAATTATTCTGAAACTGTACAATAAATGTGTGCACATCAGTTTGCAATAAAGTAGAAATCTGAGTCAACTGATGGTTATTAACCATGAAGAAAAAGAAAGTATGCTATGCAAAAAATAGCAAAACTTTCCATAGACTTTACAAAACAAACTCTGTATTTTGAAATAGTTTTCCTAGATTGTGCAAAGAACTACACTGTTGAGTCTAAGAACATTTCCTCTAGGGTCCTCCAAACCAATATTCACATCATGCATGAATAAAAGTACATAAAACACACTTAGGATACCCTTTGTTTTTAATTTCAAACTCCATTTCTCACCCACTCACATCCACTCTTGTAACTCACAACCACTACTCTGTCATCTATCTCTGTAGCTTTTTCCACAGATGTAACCGCATAATGCAATATGTATTCACTGCAGATTTCTTCACCCTGTATAGTTCTGAGATTTATCCAAGTTGTCACTATGTCATAAGTTCATTTCTTTATTTTGCTTACAGGTATTCTGGAGTGTACATATTAGTCACACTTTCCTCCCTGGGATGAGACTACACCTGCAATTTAAAGGGATGCATTTATTTTGGTCCATATCTTAAAGTGTTCAGCCCATGGTATGGAAGACACCAGTAGTTCTGCGGAGAAAAATGGGATATGTCTAGTTTTTCACTTGTTTTTTATGAGAAAATACTTCTATTGTGATCAATTTTGATGTGAAGAACTCACGGATGAATGGACTTAGGAAGAAATGCTTGGAAATGGCTCCACTTAGCCTGTGAATTTGCTCCATTCACCTACAAATTTCATCGAAATTCTTTCAGTAAATTACCTATTCTTTTAGGGAAATCACTTGCAGGACATAATTTTTACTTTACCAATGTGAACTATGATATTATTGTTGAAACATTTTTGTTATTTATCTCAGCTACAAAGAAGTTCAGGCTAAATAATCAATAAATCTGGGCCTATATTTGCTGTCACTGAAAAATTTTACCAAAAATAAAGGTAATGCACACATTTAAATAATTTTTAAAGAAACTTCAAAATCACAACTGAAAACAGTGTGGTACTCAGTTGATTAAATATTTAAAGTGATACATCAAGTTGAAGAAAGACAATATACCTGAGTATGCAGAGTAAAACTAATATTGTATGCTTAGAAATTTATGTGATAATTTAAAGATGTAAATTACAAGTAGTTGATATTCTATGAAAAGCAAAATGACAGAGAATGTAAACTGATTACATGTTGACGATTGAGAAAGGAGCATTTCAGGTTTGAATAGATGAAGAACAGAGAATATCTAAGGTACCTGAACTGTGCCTTATACTGCCTCACAGTGCAGTGAGTAGTGCACAACAGTGTGTGTCTTCAAAACCCATATGAGGGCCGGGGATTTAGCTCAGTGGTTCCGGCGCCTGTCTTGGAAGCACAAGGACCTGGGTTCCATCCCCCAGTAACCACATACAATACTGGGCATGGAAACTCATGCCCAGCAGCAATCAGTTCCACATACCACAGTGCTTTGCATGGTGGCTCATGCCTATAATCCCAACACTCTGGAGGAAGAGGCAGGAGGCTTGCTGTGATGTGAGTTTGAGGCAGCTCATGGCCTGCCTGAACTTCAAAGCGAGACCCTGCTCAAAAACAAACAAACAAACAAAAACCCCATGATATTACAGCCAAAAAGGGAATCTTAAAGTACATCGATTCAATAAGAAGCACTTTGGAGGTCAGAATTTCCAGGAAGAAATGCAGACTGTGACAAGAATCCTCAAATATATTACAAAAGTATGAGGGAAAAATCTCAATGAAAAGATATGGGAAGAAAAAGACTGATCTAGGAAACTATGAAAAAGAAGGCTAAAGATAAAAACAATCACACACCACCACCGTGATATAATTGACAATGATTTCTTTTCCTATGTGTTTATTATTAATTAGAAAGCACACGTTTCAGATAGATAATTAAGTAAATCGTCGATAAATGACAAGCATCTGGCTTCCCAGTTTGGGGGAGAGAACTTCCAGATACAGAGGGTCGTTTGGGCTCTTGTTTTGGAGCGACAGAGAGTTGCAAAAGCAGGACGTACCAATGCGTGAACCGCCCGGGTTAGGGATACACAGTGCTTGACTAGGTGGCTTTAAAGAACCTGGAAGCAAAGACAGCCTTGGAGCAATAGGACTCCTGGCTCCCAGGGCTGGTTTCCAGGGCCGAGCTCCATGAACAGACCGGGGCCTCATAAAAAAATGGATAATTCTAGCGCTAGAGAAGAAAATTTGCCTGACAAACCTGGCCCATTTTTGTATCGTCAGTAAGTACAAGAGTGGTCAAGTCAAACAACCAAAAACAAGATAGTTAAATTCTTAAAGAGACACACCATATCTTTTCTCTGGTATGAGAAAATGAAGTTGTAAATAAGTTGTAGTATGTATAGTTGATATTGTGAAACAGAAAACATTTAAAAGGAAAGAATGTAAGGGTAAATAACAAGGGGGAAAACGAATGTGGTAATAATAAAGAAAAAAGAAAATAAAGATTATGTATATAGGGGTTGGGGAATGCAGGGCGGGGGGAAAGGGAAAAAAATGAGAATCAAGTCATGTCGTATTCTGGTACAAACTCTTAATGTTGAATGTTATTATGAAGTGTATTCATAATGTACCAATAAAGATAATTTTATAAAAGAGACACACCAGCTATAAAATTAAAAACAAAACAAATATAAATGATCATAGGACACAAAATAAATTTATGAAAATTTCTTATTGAGATCTTTCAGAAATTCTAACAAAAGAAAACCAACAAAATGTGAGAAATGTGTAGCAGTGATACGTTTCAGCCATTTAATATTAATGATCAAATTAATGTTATATTACCAGAAGAGTCAAATTTAAATCCAAAAACAATATAGTAGTGAAGTTATCTCAATCATCTAGAGTTTACAATAAATCTAATTTGTACTAGTGTGGATTTTTTAAAAGTGGAAGCATTAGCTCTCTGAGTGCATTATAACAGAGGAAAAATCATAATAATCTTAATTCTTAACTCAAAAGCTAAAACTTAGCTAAAATAATAATTATAAATTACAAATTAGCATATGAAATGAAATAATTGAGACAAAATTCAATGATTTTGAAGGAAAAGAGAACATTAGTGAAACTAAATATTATTTAACAGCAATACTAGTATCAGGAAGTGAATAATAAAACATACTATAGAATTTTATCTTTGTACATTCTACCACTTGGAAAAAAGAGAGGTTTTTGAAAAATCACATACTATGAAGCTTTACTCAAGAAGAAACAGGTGATTTCATCTTCTAAAACATAAGTCAACTTACAATAAACATCTGGATACAGATGTCATTACTGAAGATTTTTACCAAACATTTAATGATTCATACCATTGTAGATAATCTATTTCAGAAAAAAGAAGTTATCAATTTAATGTATAAATTCAGTATTATACTGAGATTAAAGTTAGCAGAGTATCATATGTAAATCAATAGACTAATATTTCTCAAGAATTTAGGAAAAGCATTTTTCAGTAAAACACTAAAAGATCAGTTTGACAATGAATAAAAGTAATGTTCTATGACAAACTGTAGATTACTACACCAATACACAACCAGAAAAAGCTTTGAGAAAGAAGACTACTGATCAATAATCCTCATGAATATAGATTATTTTCTAAAATAAAATTTTTAGAAAGTTACATCTATAGTTTTTTAAAAAAAAGCTAATGTATTAAGGTTTATCACAGCAATTTAATGTTGGTATCATGCTTAATATTTCATCAGCATGACTCATTAAATAGTAAAAAATATATGTTAGTACATCAGCACTCATCCAAGTTGGAAATAAAGACAATGCATTTTTATTTGTACATATAATAGTTACAGAAAAGTCTCACAGAATTCCCCCAAAACCTGTTAAAATAAGTGAATTGAATATTACAAAATTAGAACTATACATGTATAGATCTAATATATACACACAAAATCAACTTTATTTCTACATATTTATAAGTGAAAACTGGAAATAAAATTCATAAATCTTTGAATAATATTAATTATGAAACACTTATGTATAAATGTAACAAATTTTGTTCTGATTTTTGAAATCATTCAGTGAGGAATTTCTAAATGTTTCTAAATTCTATTCAAAATAGTTTCAATTTATAGTACATTTTTTCAGACCATAATCTTCCTTGATATCTATTTAATATTTCAAAAAGAATAGTTTAATTAAATTAAAGGTTGTTTTCCAAGTGATTATTAGTCTGTTTCTGAGTCATGATTCATAAATCACGTTTCTAAATTTAAATATATTGAAGACAAAAAGTTGTTTTGTGTCATCTGAATAATCTAATTCAGTGTTATAAATTGAATATTTATATTTACATTTATGGTGTAATTTTAAAAATTTTGTTTCCTTGAAAGGAATTTCACTACATCCTATTTTGTTGTTGTTGTTGCTGTTTTTGAGAGAAGATCTCACTATGTTTTTCAGGCTGGCCTTGCACTTACTGTGCAGCACAAACTGGTCTCAAACTCACAGTGATCCTCCTGCCTCAGCCACCCAAATGCTCAGATTACAGGTATGGACCTCTATGTCTGGCTATACATCATATAATTACATGTAACTCTAGCAAAAACTTATATTTATACAAGATACACTTCATTTGAAAGCATTGTTATATTTTAAAAAACTAGATTTAATTATGGTGTTATTAATGTTTGAATTTAAATGAAAATCTGTAGCTAGGCAAACAATTTATGACCAGTATCATAAATGTTTACCACTCTCTTACCATTAAGAAAACTGTTTAAATGAAGAAGGGCCCACGAAACTGACATATAAGGGATATTAAATGAGCTCAATTTCAGAAAGAACAAAATGTTAAGCTTGAAATTACACTGTTATGTTTTGAAAAGGTTAAATGAGCCATTTCTAAATGGTTCTTAGAAGATATATGGGGAGTTCTACAAAATAATAAAGAAAAGTACTTAAAGCAGTGAGTGAAAGTTAATTTTCCAAAATCTGTATAATACAGGAAAGTGGAGAAGGGGGGTAAGGTTTTTGGCTGTTAGTAATAAACTACTAAATTAATTGCACATTCCTTTTTAGAGTTGTCTCATTAATATCTTAATTAAATACATAATGGAATTTGATGAGCCATGATCAAATTTTGTAGCAAGATGTCTTTTATGCACAATTTCAAAGGCCAAGAGAAAAATGTTCATGTGTGATACGATCTTATAACAACAGACCATTGGGGAGATTGCCAATTTATTCCAGTCATATGCAGAGCCATATTTAACATATTTTTCCTGGTTGCTGGGTTATTAATATGATAACTGACATAACAAGACATGCCTGTATTTTTCTTGGGAAACAAAAAACTAGGGTTTCAGATTCAGGGAAATTTGAGGTTGATATCCTGATCCACATCTCCTACCATTTCAGTGACCTAGGTCAAGGTCACCATTTAATCTACATAATCTCCAGGGCTACTTGCCATATTATAGGTTTTTTTTTTTTTTTCATTTAAAGACTATCTTCCATATGACTGTCCCTCCTATTATGTTACCATTATCTGTACTCTCTCAAGATATGGAAAGATCTTTTGGAGTTTAAATAAAAATGCACATAGGGATGCAGAGAATGCCCTGGAGTTGAAGCAAGTACTACAGTTTCTCAGGTTTCTGATTTTCATCTAATTTAATTTGAATGTCAGTAATCTTTCTTCTACTTTCTGAAAGTAGCATCTTACAGTACCCTGTCTTATCTTTCTAGTCTGAAAACTTTTTGATTTCTTAATACTGTTAACTAATAGTTCTCAAGGGGAAAATGTGTGCTAGTATACTAGCAATGTTTGAAAAAAATAAAATTACCATTTAAGTTCATTTTCCTTTTGACATTTTAATACAATATCTTCTCTTGCTTTGACTAATCAATTATTTTGGCAGAACTCTGATTAATTTTATTTCAAAAGTTACTTTTTTGATATTTAACAGTGTTTGAATTTTTCTTCTCATCTCGTATTTCTGGGACTTTCAACTTTTTTATTTATTTATTTAATTTTATTTAGTGATTTATTTACATATTTGTTTGAATTTTTTCAAAAATAATACAATGAGTCAAAACTCCAGCTGGCAATAACACAGAGAATCTATTTAATTTAATATTTTAATCATTATATTTTACCAGATCTCTATCCTTTCTGTTTTACCCTAGATAGTTCATATAATACTAAAGTAAAATAACTGCTCCCCATATTTTATTATGAGCTGTCCTTACGTTAGCCTCCACTCTGATATATTAGCTGCATTTGCTGTTAAAATTTTGTACATTTATGAATTACATACGCCTATCATTGCCTGTGGTGCTATTCACTAAACTGATACTGGTTTTAGCATATGTCTTCATAAAAGAAATGGTGCCATTTATTTCTCCATCATAGACACTATTTATACTGGTGGTTTTCTCCCTAAAATAACTGCAGAATAAAGATACTGTGTTTCAGGGCGGGTCACCACTCCTTGATTTCAAGGCCTCCACTGAGCTACATAAACATGTAAAGTCACTGCAGATACAAATTGAAAGGCCTAAGACGACATAGAAGAAATTTGATCATAGAGAGTTTTCTATGATTGCTGTCCTTGGGTGATAATTTTGCAGGTTATCAGAATCTCAAATTGACAGCTAGTTATTTGATATTCAGTGTTATCACTTAATGACTTAGAAGTAAGCATGGGATTGTATGTTGAATTACACATATTCTTTTGGTAACTGTGTTACTTGAGTAACAGTTTAGTTATAGCAGCACAAAGAAAAAAGATAAAGCTCAGTTATAAATAAAGGATTAATCTTGAAGCAAATCTCATGCTTAAAAAGAACAACTGACAAAATATTGAAAATAACAAAGGGAAAAATATATGATGATTAAGCAAGTCTCTGCTACTCTCATTGTTCTAATTAGGACAAACCAGAGTCCTGGGGAAATTTCCACTGCCCTATGATTGCGGCAAAACAATCATGCTTAGAATGAGTCAAATACAGATTTAACATTTGAGAAATGCTTGCGATATTATCAACTGAAATACGTACCAATACAAAGAACACTTTAATTATTTTGTATTTACTCATGTTATTTAACAGTAAGAAAACATATGAACTAGAACTGAAACTAAAATTCTAATCTGAGGACAAATAAAGTTCACTTCCACTGTCCTGTTTTGAGCACTTTACTCTGAACTAGTAGACAACATAAGGCTCTTTGCCTGCCTTTAAAAATGTTGTAGTGGATTGCTTCACACAAGAAGAGATTTTTTAAAAAAGTATTTAAAGTAGTGATAAAAATGTACCATAATTAAGAAATAACAAAGGAAGAAATTACAGTAATCCAAACAGAAGGGTAACTCCTTGGACACTCCGCTGTCAGAAATGAGTCAGAGCTGCTTGACAGAAACACGAATCTGGAAGAAAACTGAAGAGTTTTGTAGACATTCTCAGTGCAAAATGGCACAAGATCAGAGGTACATTCGTCAAAAAACAAATAATTGTTGTTCAAGATGATGTGTATAAATATATATAATTATATTTTACTGTG
The DNA here is from genome assembly GCA_004026965.1 of Petromus typicus. Classification (NCBI taxonomy): domain Eukaryota; kingdom Metazoa; phylum Chordata; class Mammalia; order Rodentia; family Petromuridae; genus Petromus; species Petromus typicus. The sequence goes on along the minus strand of PVIR01010985.1, from coordinate 21,021 downwards.
TATAGAGACAGCTTTTATATGCCACTGTATACAATTAAACAGTCATAATTTTATGTATATGCATACATACATATATACTTATGCACATACATACGTTAAGACTCCTGAGCTGGGCATGGTGGCACATGCCTGTAATCCCAGCACTCAGGAGGCAAAGTCAGGAGGATTACTTAGTTCAAGGCTCATCTGGGCTACCTAGTAAGTTCAGGGCCAGCCTAAACTACAAAGCAAGAGAAACACTCTCTCAAAAAGGGGGGAAAAAAAAAGACTCATGCTTCTTTCAGATTATGTTTGTATTTGGATTTCAGACTATAAGAATGCCTCCATTAAATATAGTCAATAAATTAAAATTGTAGATCTTTTATAATGAATATGAGAGACTGCAATGGAAGTTGAAAATTGTTTTATTTATCTTGGCATAGATCAAGTAAAACTCTATTCTTAAATAAAATCGATTGGTTAAAATTTGTGGTACATTGAGTTTGTAGTCTTTGCATTTAGAACAATTGATGAATGTGTCTTGCTTTGTTTCAGTATTTTATTTATCTTTTTGTTAGTGCTTCATTATATTGTATAGTCATATTTAAGGGCTACAAAATAAAATGACTTTAGTGGGAAACTAGACACATAACAGTAGAAGAGATAGCACATACCAATAAATACGTAATCAAAGAGACTGAGGACTTTCACATGAACTCTAAGGGACAGTTTTTATTTTCACTTCCTTTTTTCTAGAGGAATCATGAATTTTTGCATTACAATGATGAGATGACAATATCTTCTGAAAATCCTGTAAAGACTAAAATTTAAATGAAATTCCATTAGAGTAACTAACTGCAAATTTAATGTGAGGGCAGGCAAGATAACTAAGTAACTAAGGAAAATAGAAATGTTATGTTCTAGTCTCTGTAATTCTCATTCTTCTACTTAGGACAAAGCACAGTTCCTTCAAGATTCTTTTCCTCCAGAAACAAAGCTTTTTTGCATGTGATACAAGATTCTCTGATGCAGCACACCAGAGCTAGGGAAATAATGAATGACAATATGTGTTCTACTTTAACTTTGAAAAGTGTTCCATTCAGTAAAGACAAAAATGGAAAACAGACATAAATCTGAACTTGAGGTCAGGTGTCTGCTCTTAGGGAAGGTGTTGAGTGGTAATGTTTGACAATGAATACTTGTTTCTGACCATTCACATCTGCTGAAAAATTGCAGATCTACTCTTTTCTTCATAGTTTCATCCCTGAGCCATGACCTAAGAACTCTAAGAGTTGTAAAAGGGCAAAGACAGTGTGTGGGAGCTAAGGCATGCGTATGTGATCTTATTAGTTATCTGAACAAAAAATCATTTCATAATTATTTGAATTTTTTTAGAGTAAAGCACATTGATTCTAGGAACTTCTGTCATAAATCTTAACCACCTGCATGGCCTTTTTAAATTTCACAGTGATAAACATCAGAAGCTAGCCTTAGTCACTTTATTACTAAAACTTTAATCAAGTAGTTTTATTGTATTCCTCATAACTGTCATCAGAACTGTAAAACTGCAAGGCCACCTTTCCACTGATCTCCATCCGGCACCCATGTGTGTACACGATAAAAGCAGATGAAAGGAGGGGATTGTAGAAGTAGAATGAGAAGTGGGTGACTTGCGCTTATTGGAGGAACTTAAGTTGGACACTGAAATACAGGTAATTTCTAGCTCACTAGGAATGCTATTTATTCCTCCATGGTATGTTTCCCTTTGATGTAACTATAGAGCAAGACAAACATGAAGTTAGTGTTCCTTACAGCGACATCTTCAAATTCTTGCTTAGTTTGAATTTCTGGTCACAGGTTTGTCTATATGTTTATTAAATTCTGATGAAAATATTCACAAAGCACAGAGACTGGTTGCCTGATGTTTAAATGTTCATCTTATAACGATTTCCATACAAATCCATCACCTGATATCGTGAGCATAATTGTCTGTGTCACAAAGGATTATTCTAACTAATGTTAGTTACTGAGAAAAACACTGATGAAAGAAACTGGAGAAGCTGGCGACGGGATGGGCATCGGCCTTGGCTAACACAGTCTTTCTTCTGTCCACGCTCAGGTGCTGACCTCACACTTCCGTTCCCTGGAAAAGAGCAGCTCAGGTTACACGTGGGTTGGGCCAGTGCAGCGTCTCTCTCTGGAGATCTCACCATTACTTGTGGGCACTTAGTTTATATGATTGCAAGGGGTTGAAAAATCCATCAGATCATTGAGGCTGGAGATTTTCTGTTTCATTACTGATGAAAATAAATAAATGTAATATTATGCCGGTATTGATTGAGAAATAATACAGACATGTAATCAGAGCTGTCAATGCATACGATTTTACCTGTTGAATAAAATGAATAAACGGCAGGCTGGGAAGTGGTAAGGCTGGGGTAACATCTGTGACTAGTATTAACCTTTTAAAATATTATTTACTGTCCAAAGCAACCAGCGACAATGTGCCAGTGGAGGACCCAGGACAGATTTTTGCATTAGGAAATTACTGAAGTAGAAGGCCCAAAGGAATCAGAATGAGGTAACTGGTGAAATTCTTCCATTCTTCTTTAAAAATATTTCCCTTCAGAAACTGAAGCCACTTGGAGGAGGGACCTCACACAGAACCATTAAACAAGGAGCCATTTTTTGGTGCTTGAGATGAAAATGGGCTCTGATATTGAGCCAAAAACCAATCAGTAGACTCAGGAGATCATGTCTGGTGGTTGCCTTTTCGATGTGAGGCATAATACCTAATGCCTATAACTTGAGGGAGGAGAAAGCTATTTTGGCTCTTTGCTTCAGGATATGGTCAGATGGCTCCACATCAAATACAAGAGCAGCCTACGATGGTGGACAAGCTGCTCACTTGTGGTGCCAAGAAAGATAGGAGGAGTAGAGGGGAAAGACACTCCTCCTGGGCACACCCAGGGAAGGACCTCTTCTCACCAGGGCTCAGGTCCTAACAGCATTTGCTAGTGAATACACCAGGTGAGGAATCCATGGATGAGTGGAGCATCCCCATTATCCACTGACCTTCTACAAGCTCCACTTCTCAACACCAAGGGCTTTTAAAGGGCATTCTTGATCTAAATGATATTCCTATGCAGCCTCTTGAAGAACTCCTGGAGGGACAGATGCAACAAGAAAGTTAAACTTACAAATCAGGTGGCTATAGAATAATAAGGTTGGGTCCCTTTGCTGAAGAACATCTAAAGATGCCTGGGTATCCCTGCTTCAAATGGTCAGGTCACTTGGTAGAGTTATGATTTTTTTGCTAAAGAATGAAGAGGAATTTCTAGCATGGAAATTATGGGATAATTTCCCCTAATGTTTAGAGAGCAGCACAATCTATGAAAAGTGTCTCTCTAGGTAGGAAGCAGGATATACCCTTAGAAATATCTAAGGATATCTTAGGTATCTAGGACCTACCTCCCCCATGAATAGGCCTGGGATATAAACTGTGGCACACCCTGGGACTAAGACATGGCCTCTATGTGACACATGTAGGGTTCCTTGAAGGGACAGGGGACTGTGAACCAGTATGGCTTATTCACTCACATGTGGATTGTACCAAAAAGTAAATCCAGAATACCCATGAAAAGCAAACCCCTGGGAGAATGATAATATCTAGACAAAAACACAAAGAAAATTCTGTTTATGCAATCATTTTGGTGTCACATATTATCTTTTTAAACTATCAGGAGAAGAAAATCCACTTTGGCTTTAGAGGTACTTATTCTATTTTTTTTTCTTTTTGTTTGGTGCTATGTAGACACAAATTCAAGCAGCCCAGTGGAGAACAGGAACAAAGACTGTACAGTTATAGTTTCCATAATTTAACACAGTAATTTATGCTGGTCTCAATTTTCTGCAGTGATAAGAGGAACTGAAACTCATTGTAAAATATGAATCTATTTGAATAATAAGTTACATGTTTTTTAAATGTGCTTTAACCTATGAAATGTTGGATGTATATGGAGGTTTCCTAAGTGGGAGGATAGAACCGTAGCAGAGACAGGGAAGCTCTAGAATATCAGAATGACCACTGTGGGTTTTTAACCACCAAAATCTCAAGCTTTCATTTCATGGTTAAAACTATAATTTCCACATTTCAGTACCTGAGGACTGTTTTGTGAAATGGCCTGAAATTCCAGTTAGTGAAGGCCCTTGATCTATAATGAAAACAAGTGAAATAACAAGACAGTTTCAAGAAATACCCTCAGTATTCTGAGTTTCAGCACAATTCAGTACTCTGTTTGATGAATAGTTAAGTATATCAGATTTACTTTACATCAAAAGATATGCATATTTTGAAATATAATGTATACATATAATTTCATATACTTTTTAAGTATTTAATCTAAAACAGAAAGTAAATACTCATTGCTGTAGTTTCCTGAGTTATAATTAAATTATACCTTAGATGGATTGGTTCTTTTTAATGCAAGATTCCCAGAACCTGCCCAATAGTGTTTGATTACTCGCTACACTTTCTCAGACAGTCCCTGTAATATACTTGATTTCTTGAAGGAACTTTCACATTCACAAAGTAATGAATAATGATGCAGAAATGTAAGCTATCTGGTGAGGTTATTATCTATCTTCACCACAATGAAATAATTTAACACCAAGTTCTGTCACAGTGCTCATTATACCTCAGAAGAAATGAGTATAAATCTCACACTTCCATCGATTTATGTGTGTGTGGTGCTTGATGGGTCTTTGCCAAAAGGCTGTAACTTTTGTTCTTTAAGTCATGTTTTCAAAATGACTCACTGACGATGCTGCTTCAAGCCAGCCACTTGTTCCTCTGAGAACCCCTAAGTCAGTGTCACCAGGCACTGTGAGAAAACCGCTTTGCACCATGGGGCTCTTAAGAAACCAACTGTCAGACTTTTGTGTATTGTTTAGTTATTTCAATAAATTCCGAGAGGGTTAAAAAAAGTATCATCTGTAATACTACCAAGCTCGATGCAAATATACAGAGGTAGGAATCCTTCACTTTCCCCTTCAGCTAACTTGTTAAATAAAATGGATACCATAAGGCAGGATGGATGTGCCGCAGTCCGGGATCCCGCTGACAGTGCTGAAGGGGACCATAGAAAATTTTAATGTAGTTACAAGTTCTGAACAAGAACCTTCCCACATGTCCCTGTTCCTTTCACACTGCCTCCACCTAAGGTATGACTTGCTTTCCTTGCAAGGGCATAGGAACTATTAATGATGTTTCTGGGGAGCATGGAAATGGAGTGTAATTCAATAATTTGTTATAATGCTTACTGGACCTGAAAATCACATCTGGTTTTCAAAGCTCATCACTTATTGGTGATGAGATCTCACACACGTGCCCATTGCAAAGCTACAATGGGATAATGAGTCTAATTTGAGAGAACCAATGACAAGTTCCTTCCAGATTTCTTTGATTTTAAGTTTCCTATTTTTGTAAAATGAGATGAAACAGAAAATAATATAGAGAAGCTGCCAGTCTGACTTTCAGTTTCTAGCATGTACTAACGTAATTACTTTTTAAAATTTAGATAGAAGAAAGTGTTACAGCGGATTTACCGCTATAACAGGTGAGAATCAGACCAGTTTTGAGATGCCTGTAAGACTGAAAGAGGAGACCATATTTGACTTATATCAGGCTGAAGTGCTGACTAAGATTCAGGTAAACCGTGTCTGACTCAGTGGCCAAGACTGGTGTTGTTAGCTGGGGAGAGAAAAGACACTGCACTCGGTGTGGGATTTGTTATCTAAACTGTAACCGGTTCCATTCTAATGGGCTCATACTATGTGTTCGTGGAAGGAGGACATGGGAATAAGTAGTCAACACATATCAAACACATACATCTAAGCCAGACACTGAGTTTTATTTATATCTAAATAGGTACCAGTCATGGAATCAAGAGAAACAAATTATTTAAATCAGAATGTTTACATATATCATTTTTTTTTAAAAGTCTACAAAAATGTTTCAAGCATCTAATTAGGGCTTTTTTTTGTAATACCTCTGGAGTTTTAATTAAATTAATTTAATTTAATTTAAATACTCTTTAAACATTTTCAAACATATATAAATTCCTGAATCTGTTTGGAATATGCTGATAGAAAAAAACAGAAATAAATGAAAATGTAAAATAAATGAAAATGATAGTCTCATATATGATCCTATTTCAATAATCAAGGGAAAAGAACTTTCTCAGTTTATCAAGGAAATAAAGAAAGAAACAAAGAGAGAGAGAAGGAGATAAAGAAAGAGGATAAAAGGAGCAGAGAGGAGGGATAAAAAATAACTGATACCCTGGGAACTGAAGCTAGTGCTCTCACAGGTGAGATGCGAGTTGAAGGAGATGACTGTTAGCTGGTGCCTTTGGATACAGCACTAACTGGCAGGAGCAGCTATGCTCGTGAGTATATAAGAGATGCCCAGGAATATTCAGAGGGATTATTTTGACAGACTATGGTTCTTACATTTGAGGTTAAAGTAAAGAGGCCATGACATCTGGTTAATCCTATTGTGAAACTCTATCTGGAAGCACAGTTGGGGATGCCCAGTACACCTGACTGAACTTAATCACAGTGAAAAGAAATAAGAAAACACATTCCTTCTTTTCTGGGTCTACAGAAAATTTCATATAAAGAAAGTGTCTGAAAAAGAGAGAGAGAAAGAGAGATAGATAGATAGATAGATATAAATAGATATAGATAGATATCTATAGATAGATAGATAAACAGATTTCTATATAGGTAGATATATATCTATAGATCTATAGATATATGTAGATAGAGAGATATCTATAGATATATATATATATATATATATATATATATATAGAGAGAGAGAGAGAGAGAGAGAGAGAAAGGAGAAGGAAAGAAATGAAAGTGTGATTATTAACATCTACAAGCTACTGGAGCAGATAATGTCTAATCTTTCATTAACTTTCACCATCCTAACATGACTATTCCAAAACAGATTGGTAGAGCAGATTTCCAAGCATTTAGAAATCTGCTTCCATCACAGTTTCAGAAAAGTTTGGGCTTTATTTAATCATATTTAGGCCTCATTAATAAACAGCATTCCCCTATACTGGTTACCATCCATAATTTTAAGGAAAATCAGAAATTAACGGCACAGCTAGTGATAACATAAAACAGCCAAACTTGAATCCTTTTCAAAGTGAGAGATGGATTATGCTGTTTACTACAGCACTTCTTGTTTGTCAGTGTCTTGCTGTTCCTCTGATTTTGTAGGTGTGGGGCCTCGGCTTCCTTTCTGGAACCCCTGGAGTACACAGCATGCTACTGAGGCCTGAAGCTCTTAGCACCACGAGCAAAGCTGTCGGTTCTGAAGCACTGCTGAGAAGCTCAAGCAATAGCAATGCCAGACAAGTACTTTGCAGGGAACAGGGCAGGGACGGCTCCAAACACAATAGTGAAGGATTAATCGTATTCAAATATTGCTCGGGGTCCCTGAAGTTTATGTATCACTCAAGAATATGGGCTTAACAGTAAACACGTTAGCAAGTTCGAAAAACTTAAGGCCTATTTTATGCGAGGTAAACTAATAAGTACTTTTGTTTACCTTTACTTAATCGTATCAAAGTAGTATAAAAAATGAAATGTGCATATTTTGACACTTTCTCTTTTAATATATGGATAATAAAATAAAATGTTTTTTAAATGTTGAGCTAATATTTGAACTAACCTTTAGTTAATTTATGCAAAAATAAATCTGTAGATCAGGAATATTTCTTTATAAAATGATTTAGAAATCTAAAATAGGCTGCAATATATTATATAATTGTTTTGTAACACATCTCACTCATTTTAATAGCACGTCAAAAATATATCTTCTATTTTTTAGAACTGGGACTCACAATGAGCTTTTGTTGTTAAGTAAAATTGTGCTTCTTTCTTATATAAATTGATGTCCTGTAATAACCAAATAAACATGGTATTGTAGGCAAATGAGATTCCCAAATTCAAGACAGTGTTCCCCATTCCTCGTGGTACTTTCTGGTGAGTTTGCCATTGAATAAAATGGAGAAATTCCAAGAGAAGAAGGAATTGGAACATAGAAGGAATAGAGCCTATGTTCCTTGCTGTCCCACACTGCTGGTTGAAACGTCCCACCTCCTACTCCTGTACAATGGAGAGGAAGAAAGAAACCTTTCCTACCAGCTCTCCTCTGACTGCCCAACATTTTTTATTTTGAGGTGAAATGCTCCATGGATTTGAAAACACTCCCTTTTTTTTTTAGGTTTTTTTTTTTTTTAGACAGGGTCTCGCTTTGTGGTGCAGGCTGGCCCTGAACTCAGCCTCCAACTCACGTCACAGCAATCCTCCTGCCTCTGCCTCCCGAGTGCTGAGATCACAGGTGTGAGCCACCAGGCCCAGCACTGTGGTATGTGGTACTGATTGCTGTTGGGTGTGAGTCTCCACACCCAGTATTGTATGTGGTTGCCGAGGAATCGAACCCGGGCCCTTGCGCTTGGAAGACAGGTGCCAGAACCACTGAGCTAAATCCCCGGCCCCAACACTCCCTTTTTTACTCTACAGATTTTTTTATGTTCTTGTTTTAAAAATTCACATACTCTCCCGCCCTGTGGTATTCTTTGATCAGGCTAATATAAGATGTAAAGACAGCCTCTTTCTGACCTGTTGATCTTCATTTTGACTCATCCCTTATATGTGTGAAATATATGCAATAAGGCTGCTTCAGACATGATTTTTAAAATATCTTTAATTTATTTCTCTACATAATTAAGTATCATGAAGAAACTATGAGTTTAATGCCTAATAATACCTGACCTATTGTGATATTTAGCAATAATTTCCACATCTTATGTACATAACAGTAGAGGGAAAGCTTTCCCCATGAACATTACCTGCAGCCCTATTATTACAGTGTACTTACCACTTTCAGTAATGGATCTTCTTTCTACAACGACCAGAAATAAATTTAGAAACCTACTTTACTTTAAAGAGAAGAAAAATGAGGCAAATCTAAATATGTCTCCAACATAATAAATTTAAATTATATCTGCTCTTCTAAGAAGCTTATTGTGTATTGACTTACTGCCACTCCTGGATAAATTTACGTACCCTCACTGAAATGATAATGTACTGTTCTCCTAGTTCTGAACTTATTTATATCAATAAATATTAATCTAGAGGAAAGCAGCTCCCACCAGCTTGTCTCTTCAAAGCACGGAGACCATTTTCAGTTATCTAGGTATCTTTAAGAGAATTGACCCTCTTAGACATATAGTTTGTTTTTGCAAAATTAAACTGTTTCCTACATTTTACACACAATGAAGATCTAAATAGTTATGAACTATAGCTTTTTAACATGTAATGTTATTAAATTTCCATCCCCTTATGTTACATCAGACTCCCAATAGAATAAACAGGATATGTTCATTTCAAATTATGAAAATCATTCAATGAAAACACCATACAGAGGAGAGCTAGGGGGACAAAAAAAGATAATGGATCATCCAAGGATGCTTTCCAGCCAGAAGCCATATCCTTTGGGAGGTCCAAGGAAATCATAGAGCAAAAAGGTGTCTTTGGAGCCAAGCAGTCAAGAGACATGACATCATTTCCCCTATTAGAGTAATGCTATGCATTAATATGTTTATTTTCCTGGCCAAACTTTTGTTTGTATGAAGTATGTTAATTAAACCAAAATCTAGAAGGTAATGGCTCCTAGTGGTACTGTATAGATCCAACTCCTAAACCCTAGAGTAATTAAGAGGAGTCCTATGAATTGATGAAAAGTGGAGAGAAAATAATCATAGTTGTTATGGAATGGATATTTCTAGAAATTTAATATAAAATTATATACACATGTATAAGCCTATGTAAGACTGAAAGAAAACAAAATAAAACAAGAGCCCTATGTACAATGGTGCCTTTCATAGGTTTTCCACAGTTCAACAGCATTTATTTCATAATAATCTTAATTATATATTATTATAAGTACCATCATAATTTTCACAAAAGAAATTACAGGTAAAATTGAATAGAAATTTTAATAAATTTCTATGACTGATAATCACCAGATATATTTGATTTTAACCTCTTAGCTAAAGAAACAATACAATTATGTTAATTTTATGGCAAATCAAAATAGCTGACTTCCTTTAACTTCTCTGTAGGCACTGATTCTTATTCAACTAAGTAAGCTCTTGCTGTTGTTTCAAAGGTTTACACAAAGGAATCTGAGTGGAGGGCTTGATCAAGGACCTGTGTCTGTCTCTACTGGGAGGTGGGGCCAAGGGGAGGAAAATTAGCTCACGAGGGGGTGGGGGAGGTGGCGCGAGAGTGTCCCTGAAGGGGATACCGGGCCTCTGTCCTGTTCCCTCTTTGGTTCAAACTGCTATAATGAGAATTTTTGTTCCGCCACTGTCTTCCTGCTTCCCTGAGGAAACTATGTTCTGAAGCTTCTGAAATCAGAGCCAAAATAAATCTTTTTTTTGTTTGTTTGTTTCTTGTTGATTATCTCAGGAAGCTTGTCATGTCCTCAAAACTTTTCAGGGTGAGTGTTAAATGACAAATGAAGAGTCATAGAACAAAAGTCTGAGTTTTTGTAGGGAAAGGTGTAGCCATTCGGCAATTTCCTGGGTCAACCAATTAAGCAGACCTTCTTCAGAGCTCATTATGCAGAACTCCTGAGTCTCCTTATCATCAGGATGTCCCTCAGACTTTGTTCATTTCTACTGATCCTTAATAAATGGGCTGTTGCAAGAGAGCTCAGAGGCTTCAGTCCTCCAAGGCTGTTCTCCTTGTTGAAACTTATCCCTGAGTGCCTCTGTTTCCTTCCACAACCCTGGATCTTACTTCAGAATTATATTGACAAGTTTTATATGATTAAGAAACACCTTAACAGCAAACCAGGAAAACAATTTATGACATTGTCACTATAAAGCATAGAATACAAAGATGTAGCCTGAGGACATACTCGTAAGTGAAGTAAATAAGACACAGCTGGGTAAGCATGATATCATTTCTCTAGTATGAGAAATTCAAGGTGTAAATGAGGTCCAGAATGCATGATAAGTACGGTGAAATAGGAAGAAAATATTCAAAGAGAAAAGGAAAAGGGGTCAGGGGAAGGGAAAAAAGGGAAAGAAAAAGTCTGATGGTGGGAACAAAAATTTGAAACGAAGCTTATGTAGGTAGGGGGAAGGGAATTGTAGGGAAGGCAGGAAAACAGGAAAAAATGAGAATCAAGATGTATCATGTACTCATACAAATTCTCATTATTGAATATGATCATAATGTATAACTAAAATGTACCAATAAATTCAACAAAGAAAAAAGACCAAAAAGACACAATGATTGTATTAATACTATTAGTACCACGTTCACAAAATACATATATTCGTTCAAAACTTCATACATCCTTAATGACATATCACTGTAGAAGTGATTGAACCAGTGATAAATCATAAAAAATTTTATTAAGAATATATAAATGGGCCCTGGGTTTAATTCAGTGGTGCCTTGCCTGTCTTATAATTGCAAAGTCATGAGTTCAATCTCCAGTACTACAAAATAAATTATATATAATATATACATAAAATAATATATAATATATTATATATGTGACATACAGTTAAATCACATATAATGTATGCCACATATAATATTTATATGTATATGCTGTGTTAATCTTAATTTTGTTATTTTTTTCCTGTAAATGGCAATGACATTATTACTATAATTTACATTGCAGTTCCAATGTCACATTCTAAAAATTAAATTTGGTATCACATTTAAAAATCCCTCCAAAACCTGTAGATTCTCTCATTCTCATCCCTACTTCTTATAACTTTTCCTTTCAAAGCCTATACATACTGTCCTGTAACAAAAAGACAGGTACTTTACCTGATTAGCTCTGACTCTGTCATTTAGTGCAGGCTTCCCAGCACATCTAATCAGCCTGTGACACAAGTGGATAAAAGATTAAATGGTGTGAGCCAATCTTCTGACTACCCCATTCAATCACAGATAGATTTGATATAGGGAATTGCATGAAAAAGTTTAAAGAACCTAACATTTTTACAGAAATGTATATAGCACTACTGGGAACCCAAAATAACCAAAATATTTTTAAATAAAAACATTGAAATAAGGCTATTTGATGGCAAGAGTCAGTGCAAGGAGTCAGCAGTCAAAACAGAGACACAAAACCTTTCTGTTTTCTCTAGACAGATGAGAGGCTCGGTGATTTTCACATGGTGACATGTCAGGCTTCAGAGTGCAGACTGGTGACTACACCAACACATCACCATGCTTCCCACGCTAGCAGCCAACATGTGCTTCCCAGAGACTGATTGTTCACAAATGTGCAAGGACAAGTCTGAGATGAAGGACAGCCTTTTCTGCAAGTGGTGGGAGATTTTTGTAAGTCAACAGAACAACAAACACTGAATGATACAGCCACTTGGAGGAAAAAAAATTTCATTATAGTTTCTTAAACATTTAAAAAAGAAAAAGCAAGAACATAACAGATATTTTCATTTCCAGGACATAATATAAAATGGAAATTTATATTTAATTACACAAAGAAAATCAATAGATTTCCTGGACCAACATACAGATAAGGGGAGAGATGGGTTAGATATTTGTCAAACTACACTTTTGAAATACACGCAGATGACAACACGTATATTGTTTTTCAGTAAAATAGTAAAAGATTGACTTTTAGGAATGACAACTTTTAAGTTCACATGGGAAAATGTTTTCCAGTGTTATCCAATAAATGGTAGAACAGATGTTTAATTGTGCTATCTTCTGATTTCAAGGTTCATCTCAACAAATATTTATTGAGCATCTTTTTGTCTAAACACTAATTTAGTCACTGCAGATAGAGCAGTCATTGTTTCTAAATCAAAGCAAAAAGTTCCTAATGGCTGCTGTTATACAAGATAGATTTCCATGGAAAGACAAAAATCAAATAGTCCACAAATAATTTATTTATTTTATTTTTATAAATTGAAATCTTTATTGGTTCATTACATATATACATCATGATTGCATTCAACAATGGAAATTTGTACCAGTATATGTAACAACTTAATTCTCATTTTCTCCCATAACCCTAACCTCCTTACCACCCCCACCCCTCGTATACATAAACTTTGTTTCCTTTCTTTTTGTTATAATCTCATTATTTTTCCCCTTCAGTCCATTACACTTTGAGTGTTTTCTATTTCACAATATATAACATACATTCTAGAACTCATTTATATCTTTATTTTTTCATACCAGAGAAAAGATGCAATATTTACATATCTGTGACCTATTTATTTCACTTCTGAGGATGTCCTCAAGGTATGTCCATTTAAGTATAAATGATTCAAATTTATCATTTTTATTGCAGAGTAATACTCCATTCTGTAGAAGAACCACAGCTTTTTTTATCCATTCTCCAGTTGATGGACATTTGAGTTGTTTCCAAGATTTAGCAATCACAAACTGAACTGTTATAAACATGGGTGCACATATGTCACTGTGATATGAATCTTTTAAATTTTGTGTGTATATACCTAGCAAAGTGATGGCTGGGTCAAATGGGACCTCCAATCCTAGCTTTGTCCACAAACAATTTAAAAAAAATCACTAGTGGTAAGAGCTAAAAGACAAATATAAGAGAGGTAATAATATGTAAATACCTGATATTTAATTTGATCATTAGAGGTGACTCATAAAAATTTGGTATCTGAATAAAATTCTCACTTGTACTGTGTCAGGCATGGAGGTATCTGCAGAGAGAGCATCTGAGGACAGATATTAAAGGAGCCATTACAAGGCCCCTGCCATATACTTTCCTGATGTATTACAGGAAGAGAAAGATGGCCTGCGTGACAGTAGCAGGGAGGAATTGAAGGTACAAATTTTGAAGTTCAAGAATAATAAAGCAGGAAAGGATAGAGAAAAGTCAAGTGCAACTTTAGTTATACTTTACCAAAGAGGTTTTAAAACAGAGAAATGTTATCATCTGGTATACATTTTACAAGAGCCCAGTCATATTTGTAGAGTAGAGGGATATCTATCTCTACTAAAATTCACACTCGCTCTTCTCTGAATTTCTCCTCACTGGAGACTATGTTAATACACATACTGTGATTATGGTGCCCTGTAAATATCCTAAAAAAGATCAGTGCTGCAACTTATTAAGGTCTCAGCCTATGTTCTACCTTTGCAATATTTTCTTGGTATGATATAATTCTTCATTAGGAATGCCTTAGCACTGTGATAAAGTATCATTGTATTAAGAATTGAAAGGCAGTGCAGGGATTTAGCTCAGTGGTTCCGGTGCCTGCCTTTCAAGTGCAAGGGCCCAGGTTCCATCCCCAGTAACCATATAAAACAATTTAGGGGTGGACACTCATGCCCACAAGCAATCAGAACTGCATATAACAGTGCTGGGCGTAGTGGCTCACATCTATAATCCCAGCACTTGGAAGGCAGAGGCAGGAGGATTGCTGAGAGTTCAAGTCTGAGCTCAGGCCAGGCTGTACTACAAAAAGTGAAACCCTGTCTCAAAAAAAAAAAAAAATTAACAGGGTGTACTTTTACATCAGACTGTATTAACATAACTAGGCTCATCTTTAGATCTTTGGTCCAAAGAAAATTATTAGGGCTTTATCTATAACTTTTATTAATACAACTGCTTGCTTGTTTATTGGCTACCTTCTTTAAAAGGTTCTCAACACCTGGGAAGAATGACAATTATTTTGACCCCAAAATATATTCTAAAAGCTTATGATTCAATAGCTTAAAAAACTTCATCTTTTCACAGACTATGCATTGAACATATGAAAACGTTTCTGGCAGACAGACCACACTTATATATCCAACCACAGGCCAGGCTATTTGGCTAAGAGGGTGAGCTGTCAACCTCACAGACAAAATTTTACTCTTAAGACATATCTGGGTTCTATGTCTGATCCCAGCAGTCTAGAAGGACAAACAACTGTCATGTCACTCTCTACCACTTTCTGCCATAGGAAATGAAAGGATATTAGGTAATAATAATAATAATAATAACAGAAATTTTAAGTGAAGATTAGTATAGTGATATCAAAGGATTTATGGAATTCTATGATCTGGCAAAAAGTTTCAGCCCCAAATAGTCCCCAACAGTTCAGAGGATTTGAGGGCAGGTAGCACTAATGGAAAGTCAGAAAACAGATGATCAAAATGTACTAAGTGACATAAGACAATATTGCATATGGTCAGAGAAGTACTTTAAATTGCCAAAGCCTAACTCATTCTCATTTCCAATATTTCATTCCATGTAGGAAGCTTACATGAAACCAGTTAACTTACTACAAATGTGTACATACAAATATGTTTATAAATACATATATGTGTTTGTAGGTATAAATAGACTAAAGTAGAGCATTTAAGTGTTCACAGAAGGATATGAATAGTCACAATAGAAATTGTGATGTTCTTCTTTTACATATTAACAGAATACAAAGAGAGAATCAATAAATGTTGAGTATTCTTGAATAAATTTATTAACAAATGCTCCTCATGCAATATGAGCTGTAAAGGTTATTTCAAAGTATTTTTTATATTATAACTTTTTATGTGCAGTGATTCTTTATAATTTTAGAATGAGAAACTATATTCTAGAAGATGATACAATTTAAAATTCATCTTTATAACTCTTCTCTTTTTATTCAATATTATACTTGAAATGTTTATAAAATAATTCAAACTAAATCTAAAACAAGATTTTCAGAGAAACATATATGTGTTTTTCTTGTAATCTTTTTTGTCCTCTTCCCTTTCTGCTTGAGAGGTGAAATATTCTTACTTTAAAATGTTTAAAATGCTATTGTGTTCAGAATGAATGTGATTTGCACCAGCTTATGAAACACATTCGCCTTCATTTATTTTGCATAAACATCTTGTGACAATTGTTGTACTTTGCTAAGCTGTTTTGTACTGACACAAAGCACATCTGCTACCTTTGATGATCACATATCTAATAGCACATTTGAAAGTCATGACAGGATACAATTTATTTGGTTCCACACACAGATGCCTAAGATCAGACAATATTATATGAACTTCTAATGTTCCAATTTCTGACACATGAATTTTACATAACTGTCAAGTATAGGTGACTGCATATTTCTCACAAGTTAATGCAACACAATGAAAATGTAAAACAACATCTTATAATTCCTCTATACTGAGAAATGTAAAACCAGGTAACACATTTTAGATTTTGCAAAGCTCAGTCATGTGAATTAGGCTATACATCAACAGTGAAACCTTCTTGTCAAAGGATTTGATATAAATTAAAATTTTAACTTCCTGTGATAGACATGTAAGAGTAATGTCCTGAATAGTGTATTCCTATTAATTATGAACTATAATCTGATAAATAGGCAAAGGAAAAGTCCTTGCTCTATTTTGCAAATGCAAACCCCTTTTAGGATAAATTTAATACTGATGAGTGTCTGACATTGTTTCCTACGCAAAGCAGAAATATAAAACCAATATCATGGAAAATGAAAAAGCTATTTTTCTGTTTTATCAGATTTCCCCCATTTATGGTCCTCTCCCTTAAAACATAATACCCTGGGTCTCTATGTCAAGAGTTTGGATCTGCAGCTAATGTGATACAAATACACTGCTCTGATGTGTGCTGCGATAAAGAATGCATTGGCATGCACTGTCCGTCAGCCACTCTTTCTCAGCAATCTCCAGATGAGAGCTCACTTGGCAAAAGGCTTTATTTTGGGAAACTTTACACATTGTTCTCATCAACCTTGAGACATTTCAAAGCAGGCACAGCTGTAAAATTATTTTATCTCCTCTTCTTTCCCCAATAAGGATTAGCAGAGATCCAGGGAGTGTTATAAGCCTGATAAAGCTTTGAGTGCTTTTACCCTGAACTTGGAGTGAATCCAAATATTTCCAACTCCATCATATCAAACTGAAAATATCACAGAAAGCTCAAGTGCTTCAAAAACCTTAAATCGCTCTCAGAACCAAAGTACGCATTCCTCTAGCTGCTGGGAGCATCCTCTCTTAGCGAAGTCTGTGAAGAAATTACCCTCGGCTTACAGAGCCTCCTCCTGAGATTCTGTCTCCGGAGCTGAAGGCAACAAGGAAGAGCTGGCTTCCCTGGGCTGGGAGCGCGCTGGGATGGAGAACCGCGATGGGCAGACTCTCATCACTTCCGCTCAGGACAGCTCTCAGTGCCCTTCCGTACAGGGAGACTTCTGGGTGCTCACTGGAGTGCGCCCAGGTCTACACATCCTCCCGCCCCCGGGGCGTGGGGGTGGGGCTGCGCTTTCACTGTCTCAGAATCACTTCCTGGCAACAATGAGATTCTGGTCTGCAAATCTCTGACATGGTCTCTTTTCAGAGACTTACAGGATCATACACTGAAAATATGAATATATTTTCCTATACTGGATGATCATGGCATAAAATCTCAGTGGAAAGAATGGAAATTCTTTGCCAGTTTGCAGGTGATGTTTCCATAGGGGCCACGTGTATGTTTATTTCTCTGATTTACCCTAAGTTCTTCCACACAAAATCTAATACAGACAATATAGAGCTATGACTTTATTGGAGAAAGATATTTTACTTTATATTTTAAGTGTTAAACCCTTAAAAATGATGAGGCCTTGTCTTTGTGTTTGTGTACATGTGCATGTGTGTGCGTGTGTGTGTGTGTGTGTGTGTGTGTGTGTGTGTGTGTAGCTTGGACAGGTAGATGAAAGGGCCACAGTTTTAAGCCATATGACATTAAATTCTATTACCAAGTTTATTTGTACTATAAGCTTAAAAGTTGGCCCATTGATTTTATCAATTTTTACTCATAATTTCAAAGATAAGGAAACATTAAAACTTTTTGGCTCATTCTCTCTGTTTGCTTTGATTCTTTGGTGGTTGTTTTTGAACCTATTCTTATTGAGTCTCTTATTTTATTGTTTTCTGTAACATATGAATATTTTGGCATTATGAAAGTGATCATTTACTATCATAGTGGCAGTTTAAAAGCATGTTTTGAAATGTTAATCATATTTCATACACTTACGTTTCTTTTAAACGTATTCAAGATAATAGATAAAATACAATGTATCTGAATATTTATTTCACCTGTGTAAATTAGGAGTCAACATCTTGAAAATGTTCCTACATCGGCTTTTAACAACATGATGAAACATGATGCCTTTTGGCCCTTACAATAATATGAATTTATTTAAAATTTTTCTCTCAGTAATACCTGAGTTAATGTCTTATGGTTGCATCACAGAGGGTTGAATTAGCTCCACGCCGAAGATTTTATGTAAAGCCAGAGGGGAGTGGTGCCTCCAAGAGCACAGAGCACAAAGAAGGGTGGAGTGCTTACAGTGCAAGAGTCCATTCTTTGCCCACAGTTGTGTTTTCGGTGGTTTCAATCATCAACTGCACTCCACATGTAGAGATTAGAAAATTCAAGATGTAAAAGATCCATGAATTTTAATAGCCCATCATTCCAGTAATGTGGAGACCTGTTTCTACATCCTGCTCAGTCTTATCCAGAATGCTCCCTTTGAACCATGTGTTCAGTTCCTATAAGCCATGTGGCCACTTGGCCCTGGGTATCCCTCTTGGTTCCTAGATCAATGATATCACCATGCTTGTGTTTGAGTTACCCCATGGACTCTCCCAGCCTGACATCACACTGCCTATGCCGCTGACCTTCCACTTCACCATACAGCTTCTGCATCTGTTCAGTCACCACGAGAAGAGTAAGTAGAATACATTAGGTAATTCTGCCTGAGAATATATTCATATTAATATCTAGAGTACATGATTGCAGCCATTCTAATATATTATTTGGTATGTTGCTAATTTTTGTCTTCAGTGCAAAGAATGGGTCATTGTTTACTTTTTGCACATACAGGTTACTTAATTTTCCCAATGTAATTTATTGAAAACTTTACCCTTTATTGAAGATTTAGTCTTTGTCAGTAAATATCTTGTCAAGAATCAAAACAGATATGTAGAGCTCCTTGTACTTTATTTTTCCTCTAATCTATTTGTCTTATGCAAATGCCAATGTCACACTTTGGAAAACACCTTGCAGGCTCTGCATCAGTGCAGCCTTCTAACTGTTCACCATAGACATGAAGAAATATAGAGGTGATGAGATCAGTTAGTCCACTGAAAAAGAGATCAAAGCCAAGACTACATTAGTCTCTTGTCATTGCTAAATAGTGAACCCAAAGACTTACGTTCTCCAAAATCATGTGATAAGCATGATATGCATGTGACAAAATTATATGTTCTACTTTCCCAAGAACAGTTATTATGACAAAGGTTTCTAGAACCTTTTGGAAAGGACCAGGAAGACAACTTTCAATTTAAATAGGAACATCATAACAGGATCCTTCCTCATCTTCACTTCTTCTCTCTCATTAACAAGGCTATGAACCTTAAATCAAGAGTTTGTTGAGGTGCTTGATAGAGTATGTGTCTTCACCTGTGTGATGGCCAGGTTTAATCACCAGAAGAAGAAACCTGGTAAATGTGTCTTTGTGTCTGATCATCCTTCAAAAATAACTAGAGATTTTCCAAGTAGACAGATCAAGTAAGACTTCTGAAAGCCTCCCACCTCTTTAGTTCTGGGTGATTAATTAATTAGTGATAAATTGGTTCTGGGTGATAAATCAATTAGTCAGTAACATCAAACATCAGTGCTTTATCATTATTCGGGAAACTGTTTCAGCAACAGTGCCTATTGCCTTAGCAACAGCCACCTCTTCTCCATCAAATATGTACTCCTCAGTCATCAGAATTCCCTAATAAACTTCCAGTGTATCTCTTTTGCTGTGAAGAATTTTTCTTTGGGAGGAGTGTTACTGGGAATTGGACCCAAGGTCTTCCAAATACATTAAACCTCTTCTATTCTGCAGTTTTGTTTTGTTTTGTTTTATTTTGAGACAAGGTCATGCTAAGTGGTCTAGGTTGCAATGATCTTGTACCATCATACCTAGTGAAAGAAAATACTCATTTAGATGAAATTCATCACATTGACTGATTTACTATTTTCTTCACTAAAAAGTGACTTCATATTTCACTTTATCTTCACTCTGTGTTAGTTTCCCCTAAGCTACTTTGGAGCTTATTTTAAAACTGATACTTCTGTAGTTTTTAGACCATTGAAGTCTTCCGTAATTTCTACTGAATTGTTTGTGACTTTTTCCTAACCTATTCCATAGTAACTTACATTTGTTGTCATTTAATTCTAAAGTTTTCTTCTAAGTTTCAGATACATTTTAATCAATTTAGAAATAGTTAAAAAGAAAACAAAAACTTCAGATTCAGTCTTGTTCACTATAAAGTAGCCCTATTTGGTTCAAGTGGTGGAAAGCTGAACTAATAAAGATTTTTAAATAGAGAATTTTCTATAAGAGTATATTAAGTGCATCAAGCTGACGTGTTAAGGCAGAGATATTATTCAACATTCTGTAACATTTTATGTATCAATATTATCTATATATTATAATAATTCATTTGATTTTAAAACAATGAGAATATCAGGCATATGGGTTATTGAATTAAAACACAAGTTCTCAACTTTAACCTTTTCTAAGATAGGGAAAAGGAATACAGATTTCATAATACTGTTTCACTTATAAATAGATCAACCATTTATACAGCATAGAAAGAAGTGTTACATTACCTGAAAAGAATCACATAAAGAGTAAATATATTTACTCAAAGAAATAAACTAAAAATTATGTATGATCATCAGTAATTTCCTAATTTAGCCAGGTGTATCTATAAATGTTTCAACATTGACCCCAAAAGCATACTTTTTTCTTTTAACATTGACTACTTTAAGGAAGACTGGATTAAGAAGTTGCTAAAATAAATATTTGTGTTTTACAAATAATATGTAAGAAATTACCTATTTTCAACCTTTCTTTTGTGCTATTTTCTGTGTTTTATAGCTTTCTTCTT
>PVIR01010984.1:28991-48541 GCA_004026965.1 Petromus typicus | reverse complement strand
CTGGGGATTGAACTGTGAGGGAGGCGTGGTATCATTGAGCTAAATCCCTGGCCCTAGTACAGAAACTTTTATAAGTGATTTTATTCTAGTTTTAAAGGTTGTGAGTTATGTCGAAAAATATTTACACAGAAGTGTTTTATTTCTGGATACATATGTATAATGTCAAGTAAGGAAAACAGCAAGAAGATGGAAAATTTGAAAAGAGATGATTACTTCAAGATGTGTAAGAGTAGCAGAGGTATTAATGTTTCCTTATTTTGTAGCATTGTGGTAATATGGTGATTATCAGGATCTTGTAAGATTTGTCATCAGAAGCCACTTACGATATTCTAGTTGTCAGACACAAACAGCAGAAAGAGACGAGTATGTGGTAGCCCCCATCAGTGACCGGAGCACCCTGGGAAGCTGAGGCAAGAGGATCATAAGTTCAGGCCCAGTCTGGGCAGTTTAGTGACTGAGAGAAGCCCCAGTCAGAATGGCTGGGGATGGAGCTCAGTGTGAAAGCGCAGAGTGCAATCCCCGTTACTGAAAAAGAGATAAAAGAAGTAAACAGTGACAAAGCGTTCTTAAATCCAAACAGTGAAGACGTTAAGGGAAGTTTAATTCTTCTTGTAAATTGGGAAGTATGGCTTCCAGGTGTTTAGCTTAGAGTGTGGTGATGCCCTGAAGGACCACTTTCTCTCCTTGTTTCTCCTCTGTTGTTTTAGGGAGGTAGCTGTTCCTCATTCTGCTCCCCCTCCTGATTCTGAGATAGCTGTGGCTCTTCTGACTGACTTGGGCTAAGCTAACAGTCTTCATTGGTTTTTCCTTTAAAAGAAATTAGGGAGGGCTGCATACTCATCCCTAAATAATGTCTAGTTATAGGGATGCAGAGTACCTAGTGATTAGTTTAAAGTAATCGAAATTTGGGCCAGGGATTTACCTCGGTTCTGGCCTTTGCCTAGCAGTCCCAAGGTCCCAAGTTCAGTCCCTGGCACCACACACCACAATGCCAGGTGTGGTGGCTCTCACCTGTAATTCCAGCATGTGGGAGGCAGAAACAGGAGGATTTCTGTGAGTTCCAGGCTAGCCTGGGCTACATAGTGAGCTCAGGCTCAGTCTGAACTACAAAGTGAGATCCTATCTCAAAAAAAAAAAAGTAACCAAAATTTCCCTGAGTCAAGTAGGGTTTGAAGAATACTGGCACAAAAATAACAATTTCCAGAAACCAGAATTTGGGATATACGTGGAAAGGATTACTGGGTAAGTGCAGCTAACAGTAGCTACTACGTAGTTTTTGACATTTTTTTCTACTTATGAAATCACACATCTGTAGTTTCCTAACATTGTGCATATAGCTGTAGCATAAACCTTTCTTGTAGAAACTCATATAGTAAAAATCTTGCCAGTGTGATGGCCCAGGCCACTGCAGAAGCTCCTTTATTGTTCTTTACATACTCCCCTTACCTCTTTGCTAATTGGCTCAAGTAATACTGTGATGGACATCATCTTAAGTTGAAGTAATGGTTAAGTAGCTAATTCGTATTCCTGTATGCTGTGGTCCCCAGGAAAACTACATTAGAATAAAGTAAAGGAGTGAAAAGAGAAAATATTTTCTTTTTTATTTACCTGTTTAATTTCAAGGGTTTTTTTTCCTTATAACTAATAATAAAATTGAAGTTTCATATCATTATTTAGAACATCTCCAAAGTAAAGAACCTCTCAGTTTGCCAAATGGACCTTTGCAATAAATAAGTAATTCAGTTGAGAACAGGAAATGATAAACTATTGTGTAAATGTGTTCAATTTTGTTGTTACTCAAAATACAGAGGCATCATTTTACACTTGTAACTTTGGTAAAAGTTAATAAATAAAAGAATGATATTAATTGTGTGGTCTTGACTCAAATATGCTTTATTGATTTGCTTAATAAATTGGAATGACCCTCTTGGGATACTGGTTAACAGCATACATTAAAAGCCATAAAAAGTAGGTATCTTTTACTTAGAAATTCAGAAATAAAAGTAATGCTATGTATAATTCTGTAGTAGCATTATTTATAAAAGCAGGAGTTCAGTTTTAACCATTATATTTCCAGGTTAAGTCTTTCTTCCTCTTCTTAATATAAAATTAATTTGAATTTGGTCTGTGACACTTCCCCATTTCCAACTAAATGATTCTCCCTTATTGGATGCGTGGCTTTTTTTCAAGGAAGTCATTCTGATTCTCTAAAGCACATGAGCATCATCATGTACTGGCAGGAGTGTGGGCTCTAGCTCAGCCTTGTCACCAGCTGGGTATTTGGGTCATATTGTTCAGTCTTTGGTACCAGTTTCACCGGTTGGTAAATGGATACAATATAGCCTAACAGGCTTAAAGTGCACAAACCACAAAAATATATTAGAAATTACCCTATTATTGCGAACTCAATCTCTTAGGTTCTCATAACCACTCATCCTATGCTTAAAAAATTCCTCTGTTTGAGTTTTGGAATAAGGACCCTGACTTCCAAAAATGTTGACTTTTGTCAGGAAGATCAGTACTAAGAATGAAACAAACAGCAGTAATGAAGGAAGACAATTCATAGAATGGGAAAATCAAGAAAGGATGCAAGAGTCAGGGAGAAGGGTTCTAGGAGGTGATTCTTGGTCTGGCCTACAAGGATAGGTTTAGGAAGAGTGGGGTGACAGATTTTAGTAGACAGGGATAATAAAGAGAGGAGCATTCCAGTGGAGAGGACAGTTTGACCCAGGCAGGGAGCCGGATGTGCATGTCATTATAGAAAAGAGACTTGACCGGAGAAGAGATGTTATATGCAGAGAAGACATCATCTTTAAAGGGGAGGGAATGGGCAGCCTTGTACGGATTTTTAGGGTTGGTTAAAAATGATGACTAACTTAATAGTCTGCGTGTGTGAAAGTGGGAGAAATGAAAGGCAGAGACCACTGAGGAAACTGATGACTCAAACCAAATCGTGTACACAGGAAATAGAGAAGAGAGATCATAAAGTCAAAGTAACACAGACTTTACTGATTTAATCTGGACATAAAGGATAAAGGAGAGGGTTGGGATAAAGTTTTAAATGCCATCCATGATCATCTTAATTGATAAACATGGGAGCTAGGTTGTGGGGGAAGAAAGGTGAATTCACTGTTGGGTGGCCTGAGTTGAGGTGGTAGTGATGTTGATTCCTTCACCTAGCATTCCCCATGGTTCATTGAAGACCCAAAACTAGATTTCAGAAAATGCTTTAGGTCCTGAGCAGAGGACATGCTTTAAGGATGGAGAGGAAAGGGCCCCAAGAGCGAGCACAGAATCGAGTAGTAAAGGGAGTGTTCTTGGTGGAGTGCCTGGCATATATTTTGCATTTTATTCTTACAGCTGAGATGAGTAGCTGTGTTAGTTTCTTGTAGATGAGGATTTCGAAGCTCAGAAAGGGTGGATAGCTAGTCCCAAGTCATCAGACAAAGTAGCATAAAGTAGCATACAGTAGTATTTCCTACTGCATGACTTTGCTCTGCTGTGTTGAGTACTAGTAAATTTAAATGGTGTGTTTAGTGTACCCTAGCTATGCCACTTTCATCACTGAAGCTTAGAGATTATGTGTGCATTCTCTCTGTAAGGTGTGTGTGTGTGTGAGTTGGTTTTAAATCATTGTACAAACCCACTGGCCAGTTTGTGAAAGTTTGTTGTTGTATCTGTGTGAAAGGTTTTTTCCAGGATTTGAGACTCCTTCAGCTGCTTCCCATTTCCTCCTGTGCCCGGCTACATTTTCTTCTTAGAACCTAACTCTAACCAAGTTTATCACTGAAACTAAGTTTACTAATCCCGGCTACAATCTTGTCCTGTCCTCCTGACTCACTTGATTCTTAAAAATACAGTTTTAAATATAGATTATACATATATATGTAGTATTTGGACATCTGTGCCCTCTGAATGGGCTACTGTAAATTGATGCTCACGTCATTTAGCAGTAAATTTCAATAAAGTTCTAGAGAATAGAGAGAAAGAGTTAAGAAAATTGCCAGTGAAGTTGACTCTATAGCACAAATGATTACCACCCACAGAGTGGATTCAGAGGCATCCAATGATGAAACCCAATAATGGGATCGACAGATGAGATCATATCAAATTAAAAAGCTTATGCACAGCACAGCAAAGGAAACAACCAACATGAGACAAAAGAGTGTGTCAGCCACTCCTCAGACAGAGGAGCTAATATCTAGAAGATACAAAGAACTCAAAAAAGCCAGCCCCTCCAATTCAGGACCTAATTTTTAAAAATGGGCAACTGAAATGCATAGATGTTTCTCAAAAAAAACAAGTAAATGTAAATATATGGACAATGTCCAGCTTTGCTGCCATTAGTGAAATGCAAATTAAAACAACAATAAAATACTGTCTTACTCCAAAAAGAATGGCATTCCTCAAGAAATCAAATAATAAATGCTAGTGAGTGTATGGGAAAAAGGGGTTCCTCTACATTGTTGGTGGGAATGTAAAGTAATACAGCCACTTTGGAAGTCAGTGTGGAGATTCCTGAAAAAAACTTAAAATAAATTCCATTTGACTCAAGTATTCCCATTCTAGGTATTTTCCCTGAGAATTAAAAACCTCATACCACAGGGATACATGTCTATCCATGTTTATAGCAGTTCAGTTTATAATAGCTAAATATTGGAAGTGGAAATACGCTCATCAAGGAAGAGATAAAGAAAATGTGATGTATATACACATTGGTCTACTCTTACCTAAATAAACAAGGTATTTGTTGATAAATGCATGCAACTCGAGACCTTAATATGAAGTGAAGTAAGTCACCTGAGTGTGCAGGTTCATCAGGTATTGGAGTGCGGGACCTTCTGCTCCTCCTCTCACACCCACTGCAGGCAGACACTCGACAGTGCCCGGCGGGGCGGAGTGGTGTGATGAAAGTTGTCCTACTGTGTCTCAGTGTCTGTCTGGGATCAAAGCTGGGAGAATTACAGATCGGTCACACTTTGTTCGAAGTGCCACCAGGAGGGTGGGTGAGGGCAGCACTGCACAGATAACCCTTCCGATGAAACGAAGGATGAGAAATGTCCAAGGACAGAGAGAAGATGCTGAAAAGAAAAATAATAACGTGTCAGTAAAAGGAACGTTTTCTCCTGGCCCTAAGCATGGGTTCTGTGCACTTGGAGTGCTGCTCGGCCTGCTCGGTACTGGGTTCAACAAAGAACCTCTGAGAATCTGCAGTCTGCTTTCTCAGGGACACTGTTGGGGGTAGTGGGGTGTTGTCAGGGAGGCACAACTGACTGTCAGTTTCTTACATAGCCAAACAGTACTTCGGTTTATAAGGCTAAAATGCTGGTAATTTCTAGGTAGGTTATAAGTGAATTTTCAGAATTGAGAGCTGGATCTACGAAAGTGCCCTCAAGGAACCTAGCCAGTATTCTTCACGTATGATTCCTGTCTGCCTAACTGCATGGGATGGAACTCAGTAAATGTAGTTTATATTTATTGTATCTAGTGATAGAGAGTAAAAGAAAAAATACTTGAGTACAAAACCACAATGCTTAAGATGCTCATATTTCAGTCCACTGACTTGAAGTCCTGTGGAAAAGGTGACACCTGCAGTATGTTTAATATTTTGCTTTTCTTGATGACTAACATTTAAGCTAAGCTGTGACTTCTGTTCTTTGGCAGAGCAAGTCTTTATAAACTTTTAAAAGGAGAGCCACTCAGAAGCGTTCTTTTCTTGTTTCTGGTGGCTGTTCTATGTCTCTTACCCATTTGACTGAGACACGGATTTCTGCCCTGTCACCGTACCAGCAAACCCAAGTGCACCTGCCATGGTCCCACAGTCTTGTATGTAACTGGGTATTGTGACCTGTTTGGTAACTTGTGCTCACTGAAGGGCAGAGTCCAGTGTGGATTCAGGAGCCTCCGACTCTTCATTTCCTAACCAGTGCCTCAGCTCACTTGTTCCTCTTCCAGCTTTCTCCCATGCAGACATACATATTTCTTGAAGTATTTATACTTCATCTGCTTCCAAAACAATTTTAGATGATCCATAATCAAATGTAAATGTATTTGAAATTTTTGTAACTAAAAATCAGAAGCTAAGAAGAGACTGTGGTGAGGTGAATGGATGAGGAAGCACAAATGTACAGGATGCATAATCTTGTTTCACTTCCCAGTATTTTTAGTCCTATTTTAGAATGATACTAATTTAAAGGAAATTAGCGCAGATTGCTGCAAAACTGCCCAGTTGACATGCATTTAAAGAGGCCTGCAGTATACACCACCAGAGTAGCCATGAATTTTATATTATGTCCACTAAATGGATTTTGTTCAGATTCTGCTTAAACCCAAGCAGCAGACGACTGCTTCCTGATACAGGCAGTTCTACTCCGCAGGTAGCAGCACTGTTTTATTTCACAGCTGAGCTCTGTATAACTTTCTTTTTGGCTGTGTTTCTTTCTTTCTTTTTTGTTTTTTAGGTTTTTTTGAGACAGGGATTCGCTTTGTGGTTCAGACTGGCCCTGAGCTCAGCCTCAAACTCACATCACAGCAAGCCTCCTGCCTCTGCCTCCCGAGTGCTGGGATGACAGGCATGAGTATGTTTTCAGCATACTCGGCAGTGAAAAAGTATCACTTAATTGTGAGGATCTCCTGTGGGTCAGCTCAGGTACTGTAGGTGTTCTCTTTTCATCTTGAGGACATTTGCCATCCCTCTAATCTGAGTTGGCCCTTTTCCAGCCTGCTACAAAGCTGGCAATTTGAGATCTCCCTCACATCTTACCTGGCATTTCCTTAACTTTTCTTATACTGAGTAGTTAGTATTTATCGGGATGCTGTGTGCTTTTTTTAAATTTTATTTTTTTTAATTTAAAACATTAAATTTTTGTTGTACAGTTAGTTCTGTGAGCACTGACAAATGCAGGGTCATGAAATCTCCAGAACCATCAAAACACAGACAAGTTTTACCACGTCTACAACTTGCCTAAAGCTGCCCTATGAAGCCATACTCAGATCCTTCCCCACCTCTTGGCAGCCACTGGTCTCTTTCTGTCTCTGTGGTTTTGCTTTTCCCACAGAACTGGAACGTCACGGTATTACAGCCTTTTGAGATTGGCTTCCTTCCTTTAGCACACTGCACTGATGCACTAATACCTCTTCCACATTGGGTGATGTAAATTTTTTTGCTGAGTGGTAGCTACTATAAGAATATGCCACAATTTGTCTGTTTTATTAGTTGAAGGACACTTGTATTGTTTCCAGTGGATTATTAAACAAGCTGCTATGAACATGTTCAAATTTTATGTGAACATGTTTTCACTTCTCAGTTAACTACGAGTGGAACTGCTGAATCATAGGGTACGGTAGACAATTTTCTGTTACTATTGTATCACAGAAATCTGAGATAAATCAACCAAAATGGTTTATTTTGGCTTATGGTTTTGGAGGTTCTAGTCCATGATGGTTTGGGCCTGTGTGGCCACCTATCACAGTGGGAACATGTGGCAGAGCAAACCACTCAGCTCATGGCCATCTAGCAGAGAGCAAGAGAAAGAGGCTAGAATCCTGTGATTCCCTTCAGGGACTGAAGAGCAGTCGTCTAAGGACCTCCATTGTGCACCACCTGCTAAGGGCCTTACCACTTCCTCATAGCCCCGGGCTGGGGAATAAGCCTCTAACTCCTGCGCCTAAAGAACACTTAGTATCCAGACTAGTACACAGAAAAGTGAGTGTTTATAAGAAACTGCTCACTTGTTTTCCAAAATGGTTGTACCATTTTGTATTCCCACAAGCAACACGGGACATGTCCGAGCTCCATAATCCTATCTGTGTGTATTACTGTCAGTTCATTTTTTTAAATTGTTGCCATAGGTTTGTAGCAAAACATCACTGTGCTTTTAGTTTGCCTTTTCCTGGTGAGTAGTGACCTTGAACATCTTTTCATGTGCTTATTTAGCGTTCGGGTGTCTTTCTTGGTGAACTCTTTCAAATCCTTTGCTCAATTTTAGTAGGATGGCTTATCTGTTTACAATCCATATTAATTACATTCATCTTGGGGATTTGGCACCTACACATCACATTTTAATCATCTGACTTCCCTTGTCCTCCCCATCTCCAGAGTCTCTCTCTGTTTCCAGTCATCTTTTGCTTTGCTCTTTAATTCTATTTTGGGTTGCTCGTGTAAGAAAAACCATGCGATATTCCTTCTTCTTGTATTATTTATTTTGTTCCCTGAAACATTTTTGTAACCCATTTCCTGACATTTTCAGTCCTTCTGTGGATCCATTTTCATCCAGTGTACTGGACACTGTGTGGGCTCTTTCAATCTGGAAATTTGGGTTTCGCAGAGAAATCATTTTCTGATTTCTTCCCCTTGTTTCCCTTGTTCCTTGGTTTCTTATCTTTTCTTTCATTTTTGAACACTGTGTCTTTATTCCTCAGTTTGTCTCTCAGTGAAGTATTTGTTTTTATTCTTTTTAGTATTTTTTACATCATCTATTCTTAGCTATGTAGGTGTATGAGCTACAGTTCACTTCTGTCTGTATCTTCACTCTTTTTCTTCCAAGTCATTTTCCTTCTGTTAATCTCTGCCACTCACGTTAAAGGATTCCTGAAAGTCTAGTGATTGTCAACTGTCACCTCATTATTTAAGGACAAGGCACTACCAGGTTTGAAAACATTATTTGGGAATGAGATCGTCAATTGTGCACTTTACAGTAGGATAGTATGGCCGGCCAGCTGTCCTGGGCTTTTGTCTTGGGGCTGATCAGATTTCTCCAAACAGGTCTCTTCTAGTCTCCTGCAGATTATTAGTCTGAGACCCAAGCAGGGAAAGAAGGTTATGGTAGGGGTTGTTCTCTATATTCAGTATGGAAACTTGTTTGTGATCCACTTGTTTTCTGGGTAGTACTCCTGTATGGTACAAGTCTGGGTAGAAGAGGGACAGTTCATTGCCCCACTGTTCAGAACGTCTGACTGTTCGTAGGCAGGCTACCCAAGAGGACTGTTCTTAGCCCGTCGTCACCTCCAGTTTCAGGGTTGTGTTTCATCCCTACTTCTTAAATTTTTGAAGAGTTTTGTGTTATAACTTGGTTTGCTTCTCATCTTTTCGAACTGTTGGCTCAGAACTCAGCTTTTATGGAATCTACTAGTTCATTTTATGCTCTCCCACCTGCTTCCTAGTTACAAATGTTTTAAATCCCTTTCTTATTTTAGTGGAGTTTTGGAAGGGATGAAAGTGCACACATTTGTTGAGTTAGTCAGCATTTATTGAAAGTATCATCCAAGTCTCTTTCACCTGCCTGAGTTCTAGTGTAACAGTCGTCTTATGTGTGATGTGCAAAGGGCTGCTGGTCCACTGGATGAGGTGTCAGCCGTCTGCGCTTGTGGATCCTTAATGTTACCTAAGGTTAAATTACCCTTGACAACAGCTTCACTTATATTAACTAACAGTCAACCAAAAGCCCTAAGCCAACTTTCTCCTCCTGTGCTGTTATTTTTTATAATGTCAAACATTTAAAACACAGATATACAACTTGAATTTCCTCTAGGAAATTTAAGACTGTCGATTTTTCCCCAGCTTTTCCAAGTGTTATAAGCCTGTAGGTGTCTGATGTGATCATCCAGTGCATTTGCTATTCTTTTCTCAAATTTTTTTTTTTTTTTTTTTTTTTTTTTTGAGACAGGGTCTCGCTTTGTAGTTCAGATTGGCCCTGAGCTCAGCCTCAAACTCACATCACAGCAATCCTCTTGCCTCTGCCTCCCGAGTGCTGGGAATACAGGCGTGAGCCACCACACCTGGCACTGTGGTATGTGGTGCTGATTGCTGCTGCGGGTGAATCTCCATGCCCTGTATTGTAGGTGGTTACCGGGGAATCGAACCCGGGCGCTTGCGCTTGCAAGACAGTCGCTGGAACCACTGAGCTACTCCTGGCCCTCCGAGTTTTTATTATGTGATAATCTGGTCAGCAAACCAATTGTGTCTTCGTATTTGTTGGAAGAAGGGCTTGTTGATGGTTCTGCTCACTGTTAGAGAGTCTGGCTGGCCTGTCTATGTGGGAAACTTCTCAGGTCAATGTCTTTTAGCCTTAACGTTATCATTTTATTGTTAAAAATATTTTTATTTCTTTTCAGTATCTCTCCTTGTGTAGTCATTTTTCTTTAGTAGGTCAGCTCTTCTCTAAAGGCCATTCTAGCAGTTCCATATATAGTTGACTCTTATTTTAGTCCATTGCCTCCTATTTTATCCCCAGGGTTATTAAAAGTGGGATTAACAGATTTTAATAAAATTCAGCTATGCCACATATTTCCAATCTTTGTCCCCCTGACTGTCAAAAAAAGGATGTGAGCCTAGCAGGAGTGGCTCGCCCAGGTGCACCCAGAGGGTCTTACTGATCACTGTTTTTTAGATGCTTATAAGCCCTCCCTTTGATATTCTGATTTAGAACTTTACCCAGAGTTGAAAGTAAACTCAATTGCAAAGTATGTGACAGTCACTTCCCCTTTTCTAAAAACAGATATGCTGCCCTGTCTCCTGATGTCTCCTTTGTACCAGTCCCCTTGGTCCTTGTACACATGACCTGTCTGGACCACCGAGTTAGAACCTGTTCCTGAGAGAAAGGCGAGATAGTGTCTTACTTTGCTCTGCTCCCAGTGTGCCTGGCAGCGTGCAGAGATGGCCAGCAAATGTTTCTGTGCACCTGTTTACTGAAACAGCCTAGGATTCTTTCTCATTCTCTCTCTTCACCTGCAGTGCTTACGGGCCAATGCTGAGTCTCATTCCACTAAATTTTGTTAAGGTATATTTTCTTACTTATGCTAAGTAAGTAAAAAATCTTTTAAAAAAAATCTTTTCAGAGAAACCACTAGTGTTCCAAGCGCTGTGCTGGGCTTTGGCCATGTAGCAGCTCCTGTTCCACTGAGTTCACTATCCAGTTGGGAAGAAAGGAGCAAAGAAATACAAAATGTAAAGCTTCGTGCATGACCATCCCGTGACATTGGAGGGCATGTATGTCATCTGCCCTTCTCTGGAAATTTCTTCCTGAAACTGTCTGTCATCTTTCTTTACATATTGTATCTGACATGTGCCAACTTTACAGTTGCTACCCCTAGCCCAGGTCCTATATATATATAATAATATATGTATAGTTTTATATATTTTATATAGTATATATTTTATATATTTATATTATATTAATTATATTAATTTATATTATATATTTTATAATATATAAATATTTATATATATATATAATTTTGTTGTTGTTCTGAACTTATTGTCTGGTTATTTTCTGCAGCCACTGAGAAGTGATAGTTCCTGCCCATTGTACATATCCCTGTTAGAATTCACTTACTGCTTTGGTTAATTGCTCTAAAATTACTTTTTGTTTTTCCCTCAACATGATGTGTCTAATTTTTTTATTCTTAGTAATATTAATAATAAATGACTTTTCCTATCTCTGAAACTCTTTAGAGAAACAGCATTTTTAACTTGGAATGGATCTTCAGCCCAGTTGTTTTTTGCTTTTTATCCCTACCCACACAATCGTATGTTATTAACTGTGGTAGTTCTCTAAGTTTTTATTTCTTCGTGCATATAAATATGATTCATGGTTCTTAAAGACAGGGTATGGTTGGCATACTGGCATTGATGTTAGAGTTGAAGACAGAATTTAAAGCTAGTAAAAGATAATAGAGAGTATATATCAGAAAGATTTGCTTTTGCTCATCATAGCAAACATTCATTATGCAAACCAATGATTCTTATTTTATTGGATATATATTTCCTTTCAGCAGTGTCAAACATCTTCCGTTCCACTTCTGTTTAGCAATATATCTTTTCTATCAGGACTGTATTTAATATTCCCCCTAGATTCTTCCTTTATTTCATTTGCTGGGTCTTTTAAAGTAATATCGTCACACTTGCTTCACTGCTTCTAATTATGATGTTGTTGTTGTCTGTACTCTACTAAGCAAATCTGTCCTCAAGAGTCAGTTTAAATCCTTTTCTTCAAGAAGGCTCTCTGTCTGGACACTGATCTTGAAACAAATTCCATGCCCAGGACTTAATAAGGTACTGTTGAACTGAAGAACAGTGATATGTAACTATGTATCAAGTATGTGTTTACTTTCCTGTGAGTGGCTATATATTTTGGACATATGGTTAACCTCACCATTGTTGCGGTGAGAAAATGAAAGAGCATGAGTTCTTCTCAAGTTGTGTATGTAGCAATTTCTTTGTAGTGGAGCCAGGATTGGTGAACAGGTTTGTTGAGTTTCAAGACCTGTGTTCTTGACACTCTGCTTGTGCATGCAGAAATTCTTTATGTCTAAATCAGAATTTAATTTGACAACCAAGATAATTAAGTAAGTCTGAATTTTTTTCTGAATGCGATGGTCTTCTTGGATAAACTTTCATTACTACTTCCAATCAACACAAATCATTGTTACAGATCCAAGTGGTGCAGAATAATAATTGAGTCATGCTTGTACTCAAAGCACCTAAATCTGATAATAATAGAGAAGTATATATTATTGCCTACATACAAGGCAGGATTAAATAATATCTATAGGAGGAAACAGATGTTTGTCTGAGTCCATAGAAAAGATTATACTTTCCAGTGGAAGGAATTAGGGGTGATATTCAAAGTTAGAATTTGTTCTGACACTTGATAAAAAGATAGAAATTGGAAAAAAAAAATCTGCATTTAGAGTTTGGAATTTAGAGATTGAGATCCATGTTATTACATCACCACTTATTAATCATTGTTTGGGAAAATTACTGTGTCTGATTTTCCCTCATTTAGTAGCAAACACTTCTTAAAGGGTCATGAGAATACTACAAAAAACAAAGATACACAGTCTTTTAGCATTATCTCTAACATACTAAGCACACAGTAAGTTTCAGCCAAAAATAATTGTAGTAATAAAGGAATGTGAACAAAAGCATAAGAGAAAGTTGGTGCTTGGTGTTTTGAGCATAGTAAGCTAAGCTTTGAAAAGTAGGCAGGGAATTGTGGCTTCATTGAATCCTTTCACCCTTTATACTACGTTCTCTTTCTTCAGTGGGGAGACCCATTAGTCTTTTTATTTTTTAGGATTAGTTTTGTTTTCACTGAGAAGTGATGTATTATAACCTGAATTTCTGAAAACAACAATAGAAAAAATAGAGTAAAGAATAATACACAGGTCTAGGAGGCCTAGCTGATAATGCAACAAACACAAAGAAAGCTGATCAGAGTCCAAACCATTGCAGGGAATGGAGAGACAGCAAGAGTGTAAGAACTCATAGGAATAGAGCTTTCATGGTTTCAGCTCTGGATCATGTACACAAAATAAGTGTTTTTATGTTCTTCAGATCATAGAATCTTTATATGCTCATTATAGAGAAAGTTGAAGGAGAAATAAAATAATGACTCATAATTTTGACAGATGACCACTGTACATAATAAAACTTGTACAATTTTTTTTTTTCAGTACTCTGGTTTGAATTTGAGACCTTGCACTTGTAAGGCAGGTGCAGCACCACTGAATGACCCAAATCTTTTCCCTGACCCTATCTTTTCCAAATTTAAAAATGTCTTCCATACCCTGTATTAGTTGAAATAGTGGTTTATTCAACCTTATATATTATTTCAAGTCTATATGGATAGATTATTATTATTACTTTGAGGTGGTGTGCTTTTGTGTTTGTGTTTATATTTTTGTGATAAATGGAAAATTTTAATGATCATTGTATTTTTGGCAACTCAGAT
Organism: Petromus typicus; assembly: GCA_004026965.1. Classification (NCBI taxonomy): domain Eukaryota; kingdom Metazoa; phylum Chordata; class Mammalia; order Rodentia; family Petromuridae; genus Petromus; species Petromus typicus. The sequence goes on along the minus strand of PVIR01010984.1, from coordinate 34,808 downwards.
ATTGGAAAGACCATGTATATGTACCAATTTCCCATGATGAATGTCATCATTGAGTACTATAAACATGTACCAGTATAAAATCCATATTTTAAGAACCTGATATTCAGATTTCTGTAGTCTTTATCTTAGTAACTTTAACTGATTTTGTACTTTTTGAAAAAGTATCTCTCTAAAATTAGCTAAGTTTTGTTGTAGTTCTAGAATAAGAACTCTTTTTTGTTTTGAAATAATTTTAGACTTAGAAAAGAGGAAAGTTCACGGTGTTCTCATATACTCTTCACCCAGTGTATAAATCTTCCATGACTTCTGCAATTTATCAAAATTAAGAAATTAATATTGGTTTAATACCATACACAAAATTGCAGGCTTTCCTCAAGTTTTCCCAGTTGTTTTGTTATCAAGATTTATTTCTATTGCAGAATCCAATCCAGGATTCCACATTGCATTTAGCCATCTCATCTCTTTAGTTAATTCTTGCTGTCTGTCACAGTTCTTAGGTATTTATCTTTTATAACCTTGACTCTGTTAGAAGTAAACACATATACTTTTAAAGTAAGGAGTTGTGTCACTTGAGCTCAATATGTATGAGTTTATGTGATGTTTAATCTTTTAATAATGATATAAAAAGATTTATGATATTCTGATTTCAAAGTTAATTTTAAATAATTTGAAAAGTAATGTAACAAACTACCCTCAAAAATACAAAGTTAAAGACGTGGGCCCAGCCATATATATAACATTGGTGACCCAGTGAAAGAAAAGTGATACTTTAAGAAACAAGCATACTGTACAACTGGAGGATATGTTACTGGGCGTGTCTCAGTTTGTCATGATTCTAGGTCTACCTCACAGGTGACAGTTCCAGCTTTGTTACAACTCTTTCATGAAACAGAATGTGTTTCACCACTTCAGAGATTATAAGCATGTTCTGAAGCTGAGCAACCTGTAAGTTTTAGGATAGGTCTAAGCTTTATAAATTCATGTTTGCAGTGTGTTTAGCTCTTGCATTTCATTCATGGGAATGCGAGCCCCGCAGATGGGTCAGCACTGGATAGTTCAGCGCTTTCCCCAAGGGCTATGCCCCAGAGGCAGAACAGTGAAAGTGGGAGTTTGGTTCTTACAGAAAATAGTGACCCTTTGAAACTGATTTCTAGAAAACATTCTCTCATTGTAAAATTCAGTGACTTGGTTGAGTTCAGGGGCTGGTCAGCCTAGGAAAACAAATGCAGTCTCTAGTTTTTGTGTTCACACACCCAGCGTGAATCAAAATGCTGATATTTCCTTGATCTTTTCCACCGTGTGCCTGTTTTTTCCCCCTGCAGTGTCAGTTGTGGTGTGTTCAAATGTCTTGTCACATTATGGAAGAACAATCTTAGGAGTCACCAGGGGGTCTGACAAGTTGAGCCACTCAAAGCCCTTTAATTCTAAGTGTCCTTGATCTGAGGAAGCAGCTCAATAAATCTCTTGAACCGGTTTTCACAACTTAGCCATACGACTGCATTAAAATAAAGTCTGCTTCTGTGCACCACTTCATCTTCCAAATATTTCTTGAATTTGGGATGATTAAGGCGATAGCCTCAAGAGTCTCATTCTCAATCTGTCGCTTCCTTCATTACTTCATGCTGTAAACCGACTCATTCATTCAGTTAAGTGGAAATTGAACCTTTCTGTGTGCCAGGAACTATTCTAGATCTTTGGTATAAAGCACAAAACATTTATTTTCTAGTAGACCAGAAAGATGCACAATAAGTAAAACGTACAGTTTATCAGATGAAGACCTGTAGTATAGAAAAAAGGTAAATTAGAAAAGAGGGGGTAGGAAAGAGAAAGGGGAGATTGTACCGCACAGTAAGGTGTTCAAAAAGGCCAGCCTGAGCCGAAGGGCAAGCTGGCTTGACTGCTACTTAGAAAAGGACTGTCTAGTCCAGCGTACAGCAGACTCAAAACCTAGGAGAGAGAAGTAGGCCTGGGAGGCGGAAGGGGCTGCAGGAAAGCCAGAGTGGTTGAAAGACTAGACGGAAGAGAATAGATCATGGGTAGTCTTAGGTTCTATAAGTCATCCTAGAGAATCTGGGTGTGTTAAATCATTATAAAAACACTAGTTTTTGCTGGATTGTGGTGGTTCACACCTGTCATCCCAGCACTTGAGAGGCAGAGGCAGGAGGATTGCCATGAGATCAAGGTTAGCCTGGACTACATAATAAGTTCAGGGTCAGCCTGAATTATGAAGCAAGACCCTGTCTCAAAACACTAAAAAAAACCTAATATATATATATAATATATATTATATATATAATATATATAATATATATAATATATATTATATATATTATATATATTATATATATAATTATATAATATAATATAATATATAATATAATATATATTATATATTTAATATATAATATATATATTATATATATATTAGCTTCTGGTAAACATAATAACCTCAATGAATGTAAACATATGTCATAAATTTGAGCTAAGAATAAGGAGAAGAATGAAATTAGGGGAAAGGTATTTAAAGGGAGAGGGTGGGAGGTGAGCACGATGGGGAAGAGGACTGAGAAAGCAAAGTGAGGTGTATTATGTACATGTACCCATGTCCCAAGAGAGATGTGAGCACGTACTGCATGCATGTAGTAGTAAAGTATGCTCACTTTCTCTGCGAGGAGGCTGGGAGTCACTGAGAAAGAAAACAGCAGGCCTTGATTTTCTGGTCGTGAATCTCTCAGTTGTTGACACTGATTTTTTTTTTTTTTTTTTTTTTTTTCTTTAAGGTTTTTGGAGACAGGGTCTCGCTTTGTGGTTCAGGCTGGCCCTGAGCTCAGCCTCCAACTCACATCACAATCCTCCTGCCTCTGCCTCCCAAGTGCTGGGATTACAGGTGTGAGCCACCACGCCCGGCACTGTGGTATGTGGTACTGGTTGCTGCTGGGTCTGGTCTCCACACCCAGTATTGTTATGTGGTTACCGGGGAATCGAACCCGGGTCCTTGCGCTTGCGAGACAGGCGCCGGAACCACTGAGCTAACTCCCCGGCCCGTGTTGACACTGATTTTGAGAGATCCAGGGTAAAAACACAGGGTCACTGCAGTGATCGAGATTAGGGGTAATGGTGGTTTTAACTAAGGTGTGAGCGGTAACCTGGTTGGATAGGTGAGATTCCCAGCACCTTTGGGAAGTACAGCGTCAGCTTCTCCTAATGAGTTGGATATGTGCTGCGAGCCATGTGGAAGGGAACAGGAGTTTGGTGGTAGCCAGGCATTAGGAATAGGACAGCGGTGGCTGGACGTAGTCAACCTCATCTCTTGAAGACACTTAACAAATTTACGCACCCCTTCTCTTCTGTTACTCTGCTACCTAAGATTAATGATGTGAAGTTTTCATTGTTTACATCAAGTATCTTAAGTTCCTTGGTAGCAAGTGCTTGTCTTTGCTAACTACAATGACAGTCTGTCATTTATCTCCTTGCCTGTTATGCATGAGGTAATGTGTGTCCAGAGGGCAGAGCAGACGGTGCTGCTGCCCACAGGCTCCTTGAGTCCAACCTAGAATTGAGACCAAACCACAGCGAGTGGGGAATATTTTCTTGTTGTTTAAACAGACACTCAGTTTTTAGAAATCCTAAAATTAGGGTAATTTTAAGTCCTAAAGTTGATAGTATGCTCAAAAATATGAAAATTGAATATCCTTTTCTTTAAAAGGCCTTTTAAAAAACTGTTTAACAAGATCCACTTGTTGAAATAATCTCGGAACACTTGATGGTGACAAACAGTATTTTCTGTTTTATATCAGAAACGTATATCAAAGCCTTCTATCACCATTAACATTTTTCTTTGAGAAGTGATCAGTGCTGTAAACCCTAAAACCATTGTTAATATAATCACTAGAAAGGAGCTAGACTGTGAAAAACAAGATCAGTTAAAGTTATGTAAAATCAGGATTTTGCTTTTTGGAGGGCTTTGTTTGTTTGTTTGTTTTTTGAGACAAGTTCTCACTATGTAGTTCAGGCTGGCCTTGAACTCACTATGTAGCCCATTCTGATCTTAGCCTTCTGATTGCTGAAATTACAGGCACATGCCACTATTCCTAGCTTAAATCGTATTTTTATAAAAGAGAAAGACTCAAAAAATCACAGGTGTAAATGGTTCTGCCATCGCTGATTCAAGTTACCAATTTAAGCTCATGAGAAGGAGTTAAGAAGAGACAAACACAGTTGGTGCTTAGTAGTTGGCTGAGCACGCGCAGGAGCTCCCTTGGGCATCGCCTAGCTCTAGAAGTGAGCTGCATCTCCACCCGGGGAGCCGCAGTTTAAGAGCATGAAGAGCCAAGCAAGGCAGGCGCCAGAACCACTGAGCTAAATCCCCGGCCCCTTCTTTGTGATTTTTAATTCTACTAGGTTAGTTCTGTGGGAAGAAGCAAAATTTAATTGGATTTCAGAGACCAGAAGACTATAATATGGGAATGATATTGTTTGAAGTTTTATAGTTATTCAGGAACTCATTGGAATCATTACATTGGGTACTACAGAGAAAACCAGTTGGCATGGGATGGGGTGGAAGTGTACAGAGGAAAATCCAGTTATTTTTAAGAGAGAAAAAAAAGGGGGGGCTAGAGATTTAGCTCAGTGGTGCCACACCTGCCTTGCAAGCACAAGGTCATGAATTTGATCCCCAGTACAGCAACAAAAGAAAAACAAAAGAAGTCAGATGACGATAATCTTCTGATATGACAGAAGACAGAGCAGACACGTGAAGGACTAGGTGGGCAAGAGAGATCACTAGATCTGATCAAGGTCTCGGGAGTTTGGGACCTAAATTTGAATGTGGACCAAAGTAGTTTCTTATGATTGGAACGTTTTAATGACTCATTGAGCATGGAGATTTACAGATGTTTGCATTATTAAAGCATTTCTTTATTTCAGTTTGGCCCATTAACATTCATTTCTCTTAGTTGATTTTGTTTTTAAGAACAAGTTTAGTTTCTGTCATTTATAGGGCTATTAATTTGATGATTTAGGGTTCCTCCTCACTTATTTGAGTGTTTTGAATCTTTTACTGTATGATTCTTCTGTCATATCAGAAGATTATAGGTTCTTAGGTGACTTTATTTTTTTATTTTTTATTTTCCGAGAGGGGCTCACATGGTAGTTCAGGCTGGCCCTGAACTTATTACGTAGCCCAGGCTAGCCTTGAACTCACAGCAATCCTCCCGTCTCTGCCTCCCTCCTGAGTACTGGGATTACAGGCATGAGCCACCACGTCTGGCCTTAGTTGACTTTATTTAATTCAGTTTATGCCCATATATTTCCTGAGAAATTTGATGGATGGTGGAACTTTTGAATCTGAAGGCTGGGAAGGGCTATTATGGTCTCTAATCAGTCTGTCAATTTGATGTTTGAAACCTTTTTATTATTTTTCTATTTCAGACTTAAATGATTGATTTGGTCTCGATCTTGATAGTTATATCAAGTTATATTGATAGTTACGTTTTACCAAAAAGTAGGATTTGGGGACTTGTGATAATATTTCATCCTCACATCAACAGTCACTTGGACATAATCAAATGGTCATATCCTGGAATAGCTGAAGACTGGCGGTTATCTGATGCTGAACATTTTTTTTTTTTTTTTTTTAGGTTTTTGGAGACAGGGTCTCGCTTTGTGGTTCAGGCTGGCCCTGAGCTCAGCCTCAAACTCACATCACAATCCTCCTGCCTCTGCCTCCCGAGTGCTGGGATTACAGGCGTGAGCCACCACGCCCGGCACTGTGGTATGCGGTACTGGTTGCTGCTGGGTGTGGGTCTCCACACCCAG
>PVIR01010984.1:0-28891 GCA_004026965.1 Petromus typicus | reverse complement strand
GAACATTTTTTTTTTGAGACAGAGTTTCACTTTTTTTTTTGGTAGTTCAGGTTGGCCCTGAGCTCACTATGTAGTCCAGGCAAGCCTAGAATTCACAGCAGTCCTCTTGCCTCTGCCTCCTGAGTACTCAGATTATAGGAGTGAGCCATCACACCCAGTATTGTGGTCTGTGCTTACTGGGGATCGAACTCAGGTCCTTGGGCTTGCCAGACAGGTGCCAGAACCACTGAGCTAAATCCCTAGCCCTGATGCTGAACTCTTAACATCTCATTCAGTAGCCCCTGCTGCAGAGTACCCTGACTTCAGCTTATTACTTGGTGGACAGTAGGAAAAGAGGAAGTGGATTTAGGACCCAAATTATAGGGCTAAACTAAACTGAGCATTTTCATGTCTTTAGAGCTCTTTCCCTGGTCTTAATGTACTCAGGAATGGGGAGAGAGTATTGGAGGTCTTTACTTTCAAAGCTAAGGCCAACGTTAGGTCTAGGAGCACCTGTTTGTAAATGCTGGGAGAAGTTTTCCAGCAGTGTTGTAAACCTACAGTTTTTCAATGCTTTTCACACTTACAATTTGAATGGATGCCTTTTGTGGGTCAGGTTTGATAGGAGAAAGGCAGCTAGTGGTTCTAAGAGGCCTTATTGTATATGACTGTTATGGCTTGTGCTTACATGTTACCCTAAGACTCATGCAGACACAAGTGGAGCTTTTTCTATAATTGATTCATGGTGCAGTGCTAGGCTCAAGGGCACTAGGATTAAGAGTGAGTACTTCCTGCTCTGAGTAGGTTGCAGAGGACCCGCCCTTGGTCCCTGTTGCTTCGCTACCTTTTGGTACCGTGAACTGTCTCTCTGTGATGTCCCTCTGCCATGTGCCACCCTGCCTTGGAGCCCACCTATTATGGACTGAAACCTCTACAAACTGAGTAAATAAAACCTTTTCTCCTTCAATTTGGGTGTTGGGTATATATATGTGTATATTGCCTCTGCCTCGTGAGTCCTCAGATTACAGGAGTGAGCCATCACACCCAGTATTGTGGTATTTATTTATTTATTTATTTATCTATTTATTTATTTATTTTTGAGACAGGGTCTTGCTTTGTAGTTTAGGCTGGCTCTGAGCTGAGCCTCAAACTCACATCCCAGCAATCCTCCTGCCTCTGCCTCCCAAGTGCTGACATTTCAGGTACAAGCCACCATGCCCTGTACTATGGTATATGGTACTGTTTACTGGTGGGCATGAGTCTCCACGCCCAGTATTGTTGTATGTGGTTACTGGGATCGAACTGGGCCCTTGCACTTGCTAGACAGGTACTGGAACCACTGAGCTAAATTCCTGGTCCCAGGGGTGCTGGGTATTTAATCTCAGCATTGAGAGAAAAGTACTTAAGACAGTTTCCAAGTGCACATCCTAACAGGTACCCAATTACTTTGCTAATTCTATTTTGATTTATTTTATGAAATATTTTAGTTCTCTCTAACCTTAAACATTTTCCTTCATGTAACCTACAGTTATTGAATTGTTCTGTGAAAATGACTTTTATAATTCTAGTAACTTCTCACTTCTCAGAAAAATGCTTTTGTTAATCAGATTTCATTATCACTCAACTCTTCAGTTAAAGATCCTCTGTTTTTATCTTGTTTGTATACCTGCTGTAGCTATGTGAAAAGTATGCACATGGAGCTGTCATGAAATCAGGAGAATCCCAAATGTAAGGGATCATTGTACCCTTTTTTAGGTTTTTAAATGTGATTTCTTTTATACATGTAACAGCTTTTTTGGGATAGTTGACATACTATACTGTTTATGCTTTTTGTATGTTCACACAGTTGTACTAACCATCAACCTTATCAGTTTTAGAACATTAGCGTTGTGCTTATTGTGCTCATGAGTTGTCACACTCTAATTGTGCTCCACAAGCTCTTCTTTACTTCTTTTCTCTACAGTTGTACCTATTCAGAAAATGTCATACTGATGACATCTGTATGATACACAGCCTTTTGTGTCTGGCTTCTTTCACTCAGGTACTTACAGTTCACTCATGTGGTACCTCGTATCACTACTTTATTTCTTTCAGTTGCATCATTATATTCCATAGTATGGGTGGGTCACATTGTATTTAGTCACTGGTCCATTGATGAGTGTTGGTATATGATTTCTTCATAGCGAAGTGGCAACTTAGGTATTACTCTTTGAACTGTAAACAAGTGTTTTCCAAAATATAAGTAGAAGTTACAGATGGTCAAGAGGAAACAACAGTTTGTTTCTATCTGTTAAATATCACATTGGGTGATTTTTTTTTCAGATATCAAGAGTAATATTTGGACATTTGGAAATTACCTTTGAAATGAAAACACAATATTTAATAATATGTTATTCTTAGTTATGGTCTATGATTTCCCTACAAGAAAAAAATTAACTATGTAAAAATATAATTTAGATCAATTAAGCCAATTCTTAAACCTCTTGTTTTCCCTCCTCATTACCACAGAGATCGTTCCACACACAACACCTATGTGGGATATGCTAACCGTAGGAAACATGGCAGAACAAAATGGTGTGAGTTCTCGAGTTCAACTATTGGCTTCATGTTTCTCCTGTAGAACTTAATAGCTGTCTGTCTTGGACATGTTACCTAAGTTTATTTCTTCTTGTTCTTTTTCTTCGTTCATGAGTGAATGTGTATGTATGTGTAGGGGGTTCTGGGCATTGAACCCAAGGCCTTCATATTGAGCTGTACTCCTCCCCCCATTCTTCAGCCTCAGCCTTCCCGAGTGCTGGGATTATAGTACAGCTATGAGCCACCATACTTGGCTACATTTTCCACCTTCTGTAAATATATACTGTCATTTCACCAGTACTTACTTGTGAAGAATTGTGGATTGTGTTATGAGAGTGAGGAGAGAAAGAGCAGAACTGATAAATAAGGAAAGAGTGTCAGAGAACAACTGACAGGTGAACACATGACTCAGTCTCTGACACTCCAGCATAGTTCCTTCTGTGTGGTAATAATTAACTAGTTACTGGGCAGGTAGTCTTTTAGTTTGGTTTCCTGTTCTTTGGAAAGTAGAGTTTCTTTCAATTTTCATTAAAATATCTAAATTTTCAAAATGTATGTATGTATCAGAATATCACATGATCTACCTTAAATATGTACAATTTTTATTACTCCATTGTACCTCAATAAAACTCAGGGAAAGGTTCAGATATAAGGAATGCATTTCAGTTGTTCTTATTGCATTACATTTGAAAATTACTATTTGTTTCTTTACCATAGTTGTCTATCTATCTGTGTACTGTCCTATTTCTATATCCTTACAACTTTTTTTTTTAAACTTTTCTGGAATACATTTTAGACTGTGTACAATATGGGTACAGTTTCAAGATGTTCCAGATGACTATTTGTGGAAATTCACTTCCTTTGATACTTTAGAGGGAAGATTTCCTTCACAGCTCACTAGAGTCAGTGCATTAAAAATGATTTAAGGCCTGATTTTACCTAGAAACTTAAACTCACTTGAACAGCATAGTCCTACACCTTTCATGTAGGGCTGTCATGTTAGCAGATTGTACTCCTGTGAAGAAAAGCAGTGAGGGTTCACACCCAGGTTTGGATTCCTCTTCATTGTACCAGTTTGCTTCTTCTAACATCACCTATTTGGCCTTCTTCAGGAGGAGACTTGCTTTACCGAGATACAGGACATTCTTTTCAACAAACAGGTTTCTAATGAATTTTAAAGTATCTAGAGTGCCTGTCACTAAGTGCCAGGTAGGATGACTTAAACATTTTCTGGTAGTTTTTCTACTATATCTCTTTAAAGCTAACACAATACAAAGCAAGTAGAAAAAGAATAATACAGAGAAATGAAAGCCAATATTCAATTTTTCCCCATAATTAAATAGCATTAATGAAAATCAACTTGGGAAATGCATTATAAATCAAAACTATTTAAAAATAGTACATTTCTCCCAATGCTTTTAAATTTGCATATGTTATTTTATGTGGCTGTACAACTAGAATATAGATGAAATTTCATGGTTTTTTGGCTTTTGTTTTTTGGGGTTTTTGGGGGGGTGGCAGGGTCTTGCTTGTAGTTCAGGCTCATCCTGGAGTCAGCCTTGAACTTAGCAATCCTCTCCCTCTGCCTCCCAAGTGTTGGGATTACAGGCCTGAGCCACCGTGCCCAGCACTGTGGTATGTAATACTGATTGCTTGTGGATGTGAGTCACCACACCTGGCATTATTGTACATAGTTACCGGGTATGGAACCCCAGGCCCTTGTGCTTGCAAGGCATGCTCCAGAAACACTGAGCTAAATCCGTGGCCCTCATGTTATGTTTTTTTGATGCAACTTTTTATTTTAATCATTTTTACTATACAATTTTCATAATTATTTCTTCAATGCTTAATATCCCACTCTTGTATTCAACTATTTTCTAGTTAATTTTAAATTATTTTTCATAATAAACCGATGCACTGAGCATGCCATATGGAGCTATTATAATGCTACAGATTACTTTGTTGGATTAGCTAATTTATGTTACTTTAAGTTTCAGCAGCCTTAACTAGTGTAGATCAATTTCACTTCCATTGGTTTTTTTGGTGGGAGTGTTATCCTAGCTGTGAACTCATACTTTCTGGCTATCAGAAACATACTGAGAGAGGGATTGCATTGTCAGCATCCAAGTTTCCCAACATGTGGAGGACCAAATAAGTTTTGGAAAGTTTCCCAAGAAAGGCTAAAAAAAAAAAAAAAAAATCATGTAGAAAAGACTAAACTTCACTAACCAGTATTTCTAAAACTTACTTAAATATGGAATTTATTCTCACACAGCCCTTTAGTAAACATCTCTGGGAAATGCTGTACTATATAGTTTCTGGAGTAAAAGGTCCAACCTACAATGCAAAAAGAGTACTTTTTACATGAATAATATCATTGCAGATGTCTGTTCTACCATCATACCACTCCAATAGTAAGACACCTCGCCTTGTTCTTTAATTCATTAATTACTGAGAGCATACTGTGTGCTCGGTGTTCTTCAACAAATGGGAGATAGCAATATCCAGAAATAGCAAAATCAAGAAATTCTGTCCCCAGTATGCTATAAGATAAGAAAAATAAACATTATATATTCCATTTAGGGAAAGATTCTGTACATATTCCATAAAATGGAGGCTTTTGTTTGACAAATATTAAGGTTCTGTCTATAAACAATACTGACCTGATTTAAACAAAAAGTAGACATTACATTAATCTACTAGGGACACGGTTATAGAATGAGAATTACTGTGGCAGTGATTATACACAAATAGTGTGCATAAAAGAAGGGAACCTAATTCATGTTTTAGGAGCCCCTAAATTATTTTTTTAACTACAGGAAGGATTTGGTTCACTTAAGAATTCTTAGGCCACTACCATAGAATTGAAAATATATTTCTTTGTATTACTACTGTGAACATCTTCATTGACTAAGATAATATCTAACTGTTATTTAAAGTAAACTTACTCATTTCCAACTACCCATCTGCTTTGTTAATGATTAGTGTCCTGTTATGTTCCCTCTTATAAATCTGTCCTTATATGTTCTGTCCTGGAAAGGAAATAAGATTGAAGTAAGACTTATATTTAAAAAATTAGGTACATGCAAGACAGATCAGGAAATTGATTGCGTCTAGTCTGTTGGGCTAGATTTTCTTGAGCCTGTACTGTGAGTCTGTCGAAAAGTTATTGGGTCATTTGGCACTAGGAGACTTGGAAGCAAAGTAGAACCCAGATCCTGTCAATCTGCTTCCGCATCATCAGGTAGTGAAGTTTTAACACTTGGAAGATGTGACGAGACAAAGTGGAACTCCTGAAACTAACCACGGAAAATTAAATAGTAATTTTAATTTTCAGAGTTTATTTACCACTGCTTTAGGAGAAAGACAAGCTCAGAAATACTGTTTGGGGTTTGGAGGCAAGGTTTGTATGTATAATTTTGACGGTGTTTCATTGATGGTGGAGGTAGAAGCTGTTATTAGCTATATTGCAGAGCAGGATTAACTGTGCCCGGTAATTATCATGTGCCGTTTACAGGAAAGACAGCCACTAAAATGCCTAAGAGGCCCATGATTATTTTTTATAGTGGAGTTGAAGGAAGAATGAACTTCTTGGCAGCATGCCTCCCTGTGATCTTTCTATCACCATGTAAATACTAATGCATGAAACAGCTTCAGTTGCCATTCTTTTCCCTTTTCCTTAAACAGATAAATCTTTGTGACTTAGCATAAAGTTCATGAACTAAGGGAAACAGTTGCACACAGACGCCTGTGTCTTTCCACTCCATGTATCTTACTACCTTTAACTGCCAGCTAAAACCGTGCTTTTATTTTTACCTTCCCAATATAAATTGCCATCACCAGGCTTAGCAAATGAAACGGATTACTTACAGTTACTCCAAGTCGTTATGTACTCTAGGTTGACTGAGCTTTCCCATAGGACAGGCCATGTCTTTCAGAAATCCTATTATAGGGTTTTATTTGCAGGTACAACGAACAGAAGGCTGAAAGCCCCATGTTTTATTGCTACCTGGCCTCATCATAGCTGCTCACTCTATTGAAAACTGTGGCAAAAACGATACACATCAGCTCTTTTATTATTTTGTTACCACTCTGTGCAAATAGAAGCATATTGAGAAATGTAATGAAGCAGTATGTCCTTGGAGGGTGATTTGAAGAATCTGACTGTACAACTATTTGTCTTCAATACTGGAGGTTTTTGTGTTATACAAATTGGCAGGAGCAAAATTTAGTCCTCACAGTGAGCTTAGTGTCTGTCACACATGTGCTTGTATCACACAACTGTGTGTGAGACTGGTGTTGGAGATAGATGTGCTCAGTGGCTATTATAGTGGTTTCTTGAATGTACAAAGGAGTAAGTAGAACAGTGAGAACTGTAGCAGAGTCTTGGAGCTAGGAGACTATTTTGGAAATGTTCTGTTTACTCAGGAAATAGAGACTATGATGGTCCAAAGAAACTGAATTGGAGGGAAACTATTCAACAGATTATTCCACACTACCCCAGAACACTTGTAAGAATCTGTGCTGAGTGAAAAACCACATTATAGCTTGCTATGGCCTTCATAGTCATAGTTGTCTTCTCATTAGAGTCTTTTCAAAAGTAGCAGCTGTGGGTCTTTGCTGTGAAGACCTAGGCACATGTAATGGTGCCATTCTTATGCCCATTGTTAGGGTTTGGCTTCAGTTTATGTATAATTCCTGGCCAAGCATCTTAATTCTTACTGCTGACTTGTAAGAATGCAAACCTGGTTGGGTCAGTGACCTTATCACAAGGATAATCTTGATTCTGCTTAAAATTATAAGCATCAATATTTTGTTATCAATAATGAATAAACATATACCACCGAAATGATGAAAACAAAGAGTAGGGTTATAGTTGTGAACTGCCACTCAAGTAAGGTTGGGCATTGGTTTGTCCTTCCTTATGTGCAGCTTAACCAGCCTGGTACTACTTTTCTAACTTTGAATCAGCCTCTCACGTTGCCATTTTTTGTGGTTGTTATTGCTTTGAATATGGGAGTAAACAATTCTTTGGCTCACTCTGGAGGAATAACAAGGACCTCAATATCAAGTCAGAAATTTCAAGTTTCAGTAACACTTGATATATGTAACCAGAGAGTACTTAACTCAAAGTTAACAGATATCTCACCAATGATATCTGTTTGAAAGTATTCTGGTAGCTTAGTAAATACAGCCCCGCTCTAATTGTGTTAGAAAATAAAGGAAGCTCTTTTCTTTATTTTCAAGACCTCTTCCTAACTGAAGCTATAAAATATTTCAGTATCTAAAGAAATCTTGATGTAAAGTGAGAAATAGCTGATTAAAAAGTGTTGTGTTTGTTTACTACTGAACATTTTTGAGTGGAAAGAATTTTATTTGGCAGTCAATATTCTCCATCAGAGCTAGCAAGATTTTTTAGTGTGTTTTGGGGCAAACAACACATTCTATTTTAGACACTGCAGGATCATTTTAGTGTTTGCCTCAGAATGCAAGCTGCAAAAGTTTATGAGGTAATTTCAGCAGGTCTCATAAATGTTTTCTCAGTGGTGCCCCATCTCTGTTTCTGCAGTATCTTTTACATGTCTCCATTTTGTCACTGTTTGCAACTTCACAGTGTTGGCTTGTGTCTCTCCCAGTAAGCGCCAGCTCAGTGAGGACAGTGGCCATTTTATCTGTCCTTGAATCACCAATATTTTGTACAGTGCTTAGTACTTATTTGAAGAATCAAAGAAATACTTCAGAATCAAATAATGTAGGCTGGAAACTTTTTGTAGCATATTTTTCATGGTTTTGAAACCATTCCTACAAAAACCTAATGTCAAGGGACAGATGGCAAAGCAGTAAGTAATGGCTAGCCTACTGTAAGACTTGTGAAACTTTGTACCTCTTGGTCTGTAGATAGTAGGCACAGAGTATACAAAGTTTTCACCCTTAGATATTACTTAAGTATGTTATGGCTTCTGTGGCTCTGGACCTTCTCTACCTCCACATTTGAGACCTAGTTGACTGTTTTCATCTGAAGTCTAGATTTTAGCTATTGCTTGTCTAATCTTTATGTAACTTTCCAATCTTTCCTTCCTTGTCCAAGTCAGTGAACTAAATCCATATCTGGAAAACTTTTTCCTATTTATTTGCTCCTTGGTCTTGGCACACCCTCCCTGTCCTGTTGTTGCTGATGACCTCCAGTGACAACTGACTTGACCTAATTTGTTTAAAACATACCACCAAAACCCCTATGTGTTAGTTATTATTTAAAAATAAATTTACTTAACTTTATCTTAATTTGTAATAATATAGAAAGTTAGGTTAAAACTTGTTATAGGTTAGTTTCCTAAAAATAGATATTATGGAGCATATAAAATTCTCTGTAAGGCTTTGGGTTTAGCTGTAAGGGCTCATGAGCGTGAGTCTATTGCATAATTGCCAGTACTATGACTTTATACTAGATTCTGCAGAAGCTAAAAAAATCTGATATATAAAATATATTAGACATTTGTGCTGTGCAAAATGTGAGAAAGAATATAAAAATGTTAAACATCATCCCTATCTAATTTGTTTTTCTTTTGTTGTTTGTTTTTTTTTTTAAGGTTTTTTGAGACAGGTTCTTGCTTTGTAGTTCAGGCTGGCCCTGAGCTCAGCCTCAAACCCACATCACAGCAATCCTGCTGCCTCTGCCTTCCGAGTGCTGGGATTACAGGCGTGAGCCACCATGCCCGGCACTGTGGTATGTGGTACTGGTTGCTGCTGGGTGTCAGTCTGCATGCCCAGTATGGTATGTGGTTACCGGGGATCAAACCTGGGCCCTTGCACTTGGAAGACAGGCGCCGGAACCACTAAGCTAAATCCCTGGGCCCCCTCGCTACCTAATTTTAAGGATTTGAATATAATACAAACAAGAAGGAGGTATCAGCGGTAGTCTGACTTAGAATTGATTTTTAATGGTCTGGTGATAGTACAGGTTGAGGATCCCTTATCTAAAATGCTTGGCACCAGTGTGTGCAGGATCTTTTAAGAGTGTGGCATAATTTGCATATACATAGTGAGATGTCCTGGGAATGGGACCCAAATGTAACATGAGATTCACTTATGTTTCGTATATACCTTCTATATGTAGCCTAAAGGTAATTTTATGCATTTTTAATAATTTGCACATGAAAGAAAATTGGACAGTGTAGACTATTTCATTTGTAGTCCCATGTCAGCACTCAAAAAGTTGTGGATTTGGGACAGTTTGGATTTTGAATTTTGGGATTGAGGATGACCAGCCTGTATTACAAGTTAGAATTCTGTCTTCTAGAATATTTACCTTATATTCATGTGCAAAAAGACAACATAATGTAGATACCATTATATATTATGTATATATATTCTTAATTTTTATGTGTAGACATTTAAAAAATTTATGAAAAATTTCTAATTTTCATTTTTCTCATTTTTAGAAATCAGTCTTTCGTTTTTGTACTTCCAGGTTTCTTATAGTTCAGGATTGCTAATAAATTCTCTTTGCTTAAAATCTGAAAAGGTCTACATTTCCAACAATCATTTCCTATGGATAAGAGATTCTTGGTCAGTAGTTATATTTGTTTTCTGTTCAGAAATGTAATCATTGCATTGCTTTCTACTTTGTATGGTTTATTTATTTACTTTTAATACCGGGGATTGAACTCAGGACCTTGCACTTGCCGGGTAATCATAATGCCACAAAGCTGAATTCGCCACGCTTGGTATTGTGGCTAACAAAAATGTAGTATGTCTTTTTTTAAAGACCCCTCTGTCTTCCTTCAATATGAACTTTATTATCTTGGATTTATTTCAACCGTTTGAATATAGATGAGTGTATATATTTATCTTTCTTAGGATTTGCCGACTCCTTAGATCTATCTATATTTTCCCCCTTTACTGTTTTTTAAATTTTGTAGCATTTGAGGGATCAGGTATTAGGCATAATTGTCTATGAGATTTTTCTCTTTTCCTCAAAATAGAAAAGATAAGTGGATAATGTTCCCTTGGATTAATCTTTCCTTCTCTTTTCCTGAAGAATGGAATAATGGATTAATCTTTCCTTCCTCTTTTCCTGTTAAAGTTTGAATTGAGTGATTGTTTGATTTTATTTAGTTCCTAAATTGCATGACTCTTTAAAAGTGGAAAGACCTAATATTTATTTACAGCCTTATTAATTCTTATTAACTCTCACTGCCATAGACTCTGACAAGGAGATAAAAAAAGTCACATTTTTGCTTTTCCAAAATATTTTACTTTGCTAGGTCTGTGTGAAACTTTAGTTGGAAAAAACAGTATTAAATCCAATTGCCACTTGGTTAAATCTGTTGAAAAATCCTTAAAGTTTTTCAATTGTTGATTCACTTGAGAAATCTCATGGCTCATAATATGTCTCACTCACTTTCTTTACATTTATAAGATTTTGAATTTCCTGCCTGGCTTCCCAATTTTGTAATGTTAAGTAGCATTAATGGAGAGAATTGCTCGTTACTGACTAGTGTGAAGAAGTAATAGCCATTTTAGAGCTGGCTTTGGAGTCACAGACTTGTGTTCAAATCCTTGTTTACCCAACTGTAAAGCTCTGCACTGTTACTTAACTTCTGAGCCTGAGTTTCCCTATCGTGATAGAGGGATGATACATCAAAGCACTATTTTGAGGCTAAACGACCACAGTATATGTAAAGCTTTGGGCTGAGGGCCTAGTTGATGGTAATTGACCACTGTTAGGATTAAAAGTGATTGCTAAAATGAAATATATCACCATTAAATAATTTTTTAAGTAAGTGTAAGGGAAAGGGAGAATAATTTTTTATCCCTTTTCCTGGAAAGGGTCACCTGGTGAAAAGGATATTTTAGCAGTAGTGAAACTACTTACAGAAAAAGAAAGCAGTAATAACCAAGGAAGAGTTTACTAAGTGCTAGATACTCATGTTATCTCTAGGCCGTCTGTGAAGTGAGGCACACCCCAGTCCCACCAGGAAAACTTTCTTGGGCTAAGAGTGGGCACATCATCCTTTTGGTCTTGCACTCTGCTTTGGATTCTAATACTTTTTATATGTAACCCCTATCACCTTCCCATTTCTCATTGGCAGTGCAAGAGTCTTTATGTATTTTCCACTGCAAATTGGATTGAATTTTTGAGACATTGACTGTTTTTCTTGTCAAGAGTGACATTCCTCTGCCATTATGTCATGGATGAAAATTTAAGCATTAACAAACAGAATGTAGAAAAAAAAGTACTAAGAAAATAGTTGTGGTTAAAGAAACTCTTCAGTCAACCTGAGGCTACCCTTTTGCCTTTCTTATTCTTTGTTAAGAAAATAAAGTATTTTAAAGTTGCTGTTGCTTTAAATCACCACAGAATAAAAAGTGACTTTGAAGAGGTGTCCAGATTGTGTGTGTGTGAGTAATTTTACTGTAATGGGAATTAGTCAAGACTGAAATTGTCTATTACAAATAAAGTCTTTATTCACACTGTGGGTTACTGTCTTCTTAAATGCAGACCACAATTTGAGCATTGTTATTTGAATAATGCAAGGAATAATGTGAAATTATTTTGGAGTTGTTTTTCTTTTTTATTTTGGTACCAGGAATTGAACTCAGGACTTTGAATTTGCCAGACAGGTGCAATGCCAGTGAGCTAAACCTCTGGCCCTTGGAATTGTTTTTCTTGCCTTGACAAAAGTGCATTCTTGCTCACAGATTTCTAAAGTTGGAGAAACCCAAGAGATCCAGTCTAACTCCTTCCTGCCTCCCAGATAGATGCAGGGGTTTATCTGCTACATTAGCTGGCTAACTAAGGAAGGAGCGCGGGAGAGACTCGTCCCTCCTTTGCACCACAGTACTGCATTCCTCTGGAAAAAAACTACCTACTCATTCTTGGTTTATAATGCTAGCGTCTTGGAACAAGGTTTTTTCCATGACTAACTAGTGCTCTTTTGTTTTCTTGTGTGGGTGTCTGGGAACAAGCTGAGTATTTTTGTTTTAACAATTGAACATGTAAGGAAATAACAAGTCATTTGGTTAACACTTTAGGAGGCATAACTCAGTTCTTTATCGTCCATGTTGGTTGTTCATTTCAAAGTTGAATTGCTTAACCTAGAGTCTGAATTCCTTAAACATTTTTGAAAATAATGTCAATAATGTCAATATATGTTTATAAAAAGAGAATGTATAGCAGTCATCAGGTTATCAAAGGATGTACAATATAAAGACATTGCTTTAGTAAAAGGGAAAAAGCCTGCTGGCGCTTTTAGATAGGGTACTAATTATACCAGAGGACTCTGTCTCCAGCCGCCTTCTGCTGGTACCCTTTCCTCCTGACAGGTTTTCCAGAGGCTTGCTGGATTTTGTCATGGAGGCCACTAGAAATTTCAGCCTTCCTGTCATAGGAAACTTCTTGATTTTTCAAAGGCTACCTTCTTTTCCCTTTTGGGCCCTATTTCTAGGAGAGGGTGTAAGACGTAAGGAATTTTTGTTCATTAGAAAGTTCACCAGTGTTGCATCCTGATTGAGGAGTACATGTGAGCTGACTTGAGAACCTAAGACTGAGATGCAGCTGGAAGCTCAATCAATACTTTGCAAATTAATTTTCACAATACCTCTAGTTCTTCAGCTAGGCAATCTATGTTTTATCTAGAAGTTCTTTAATAAACATTTTCTAGGAGCAGAGTGAAAATCCGTAGATGGTGGTTGATGACTCAGATACTCCCAAAAAACTAAAATTTCCTTTCTTGAATTCTATTTGAATTAAAACAATCTGTGGCTGTCAGGAATTCATTTTAATTATATATATATATATATATATATATATATATATATATATATATATATATATATTTAAACCTTGCATCTGGACACTCAAAGAAAAAACCAGCATTAAGACTGAGGTTGAAGGAGATTGTTCATTTGTGAGTTTATTCATTTTGAAAAGCCCTGACTGAGAACACATCATAATCCCTCGGTGTTGTGCTAGATGTTGGGAAATGAGAATGACCTCTTCCAGTGTGAGGTTTATAGTCTGCTGGGGTCCCAGCGTGACCACTCGGAATAACAATTCAGCATGTTAAATACTGCAGTGGAAGCACTAAAAAAAAAACCAGCAATCTTAGTACTGTGCCTGGCCAGGGAGAAGTAGAGAAGTAGAGTCAACAGTGTCTCAGCTGAGGAAGTGAGGGTGAAAGACACCTCAAAGGTGACAAGTATCAGAGTCTCTGTGGAAACCTGTCTGGCAAAGAAAGGACCTAGGTATGATTGGTACGTTTGTGCCTTTGTACTTTTATCTGAACTTACCATTTACTATGCTGTTTTATTTCGTATTTTCCATTAGAGCTCCAAACGAGAATGGAAGCCCCTGGAAGACCGTAGTTGCACAGACATCCCATGGCTGCTGCTCTTCCTCCTCTTCTGTATTGGGATGGTAAGGAAACTCGCGTGTTATCCGAATCCGAGCTCATGATCTGGGGAATGATTGAGGGCTAGTTTAAAAAGGGTGCTTGCTGTATCTTTGTACTTGTATATTTTAGCTCTCCTATTGCTTTCAATTAGAAGGTTTAATAAGATACCACTGAGACAGGTTATTTTCCTCTCAGTACAATTCAGTGGCATTTGGTATTTTTCTGTAATATGAAAACTGAAATCAAAATTAAGCAAGTAGAATTCTTACCTCATTTACTAGATCATTTCTGAAAGCAGATTAGCTACCGTAAAGGTTTTGTTATTGTTTTATTCATTACTAGAGATTGAACCCAGGACCTTCTCACTGAACTACTTCTCCACCCTCCTCCCCTATTTTGCCCATCTTGAGAGAAGGTCTTATTAAGTCTCTTAAGTTGCCCAGGCTGGGTTCCAACTTGTAGTCCTTCTGCCTTATTTTCTGGGAGTGCTGGAATTATGGGGATGTATGCCAAAGTAATGTCAGTTTCCCTGAACTGTTGTCTCAGTGGGATGTTGAGCAGATCACTGGCCATGGAATAGAAAATCTCAAGTATTTATCCAGCTCACGCATATGAGCCCCATAAGTATCTTTGGGCTGTGAGTTCTCCTACCAGAGACTTAATGTTTATATAAATTAGATGTTTTTCTAGGTGATATCTATAATACTTTCACTTCTACTGTGTTTCCATTCTCCCTAGTGAGGGGTGTTTACTCCTTCATTATGCCCATTCTAGACCACTGAGGCTTTCTATGTGTCCTGTAGTAAAGGACACCTCTTATTTGGAGATCAAAAGATGTGATTTTCTAGTGTATAAGGGTACACTAGATACAAAGAACTGGGCATGTGCTCCCAGTGCCATACCGCTTCTGCATTGCTAGAGCCCCTATTGCATACTTTGTTGGCTTTGGAGTTACTGCCTGTGTGATGGGCTGGCAGAAAGATGAGCCAACACCCATTTTAAAACTGATCGCTCTTTTTTTTTTTTTTTCTCCTGTACTGGAGATTGAACTTAGGACTTTGCACTTGCCAGGCAAGCTGACTGGTGTTCAGAGCTAGAAAGGACTTGGAAATCCTCATGTGATCCATCTCTCTCATTTTAGAAATTAAAACCTTAAAACCAGAAATGGAAATGACTATACCCAGGCCACAGTGCTAGTAAATAGCAGAACTGTAACAGCCGTCTTTTCACTTGGCGTAATAGTGTTTTCCAATACTCTGCTGTTTTGTCGGGAGGATTGTGCAGATAAAGTCTTGCCCTTTCCATCTTCTGCAACCCAGGATGCAGTTAAACTACTTTAGGGAGCATTTGTCTCACTCGGGTGTATTTTTGATCCCTTCTCATACTTTTTTATAGACACCCTAGGAAAATCTTCTGTATCTCTAAACATCCACCTCGTACATCCCACCTGTTATGCACAGAGCAGCCATAATCTTGACCAGTAGATAACAGTTCTGCTCTTGAGTCAAGTAAAACACATTTTAATGATACAAAATAAATCCAGTAAAATAAGGAATATTTGTTTTAAAGATAAAAGTGTAGTTTCATCATATATAGAATATTTAGAAAAGGTCTAAATACCCATTTCCTAACTTAGAAGATACTGCTTAAGAATTTACTTAGTTTAATGGAATGGGCAGCTGAAATGCAGCATACGTGAATATTCATGTGGAACGTGGGAGAGATTCTTGAACAAAAATCTTAGACTTTCCCCACTCCCTCAGTGCAACCCTAGGGCAGAGAGCAGCTGACCTTTCAAAGTTATGTTTGTAGAAACATACCATAACCCCTGAGATGTTTTATTTTCTCTGCTAACATAGCTCAGGAAAGTGCAGATGTTTCTGTTTGTAAACTGATTTGAGAATGACTTCAGAGTAAAGAGTTATTTGTTTACTAAAACATTTTAATGCAATAGTAATTAATATAATGCTGGTTTCATTACGTGGTAATTAACACCTACTGTCTGTACTTTTAAGTGCTGGCACAGTGGTGTTTCGGAGTGATTCTTTTAATAGATTACTTATATAGAATTACAGTAATATCAAATTTTGCTGTGTGAAAAACAAAGGTATCTTAAAGTTCTGTTGCTCCTCATACTGGCACAGAAGAGATGGGAGTTTTTAACTTTCTGAGTATTGTTTTTATGATTTTTTTAGAAGTTTTTTTTTCTCTCTCCTTTGGATTTGATTATATAGCAAAAGGTTGAGTATCTTTTATCTCAGATGCTTAGAGGCAGAACACTTTCATATTTGGAATTTTGTAAAAATAAATTACATATAATGGAGTATTTTGAAGATGAGACCCAAGTCTAAAGATCTGTTTCATGTGTGTACATAGATAGTGGAGGTTGAAACCACGACCTTCTTAATGAGCAACATCTCTGTCCCTTTTTATTTTTATTTTAAGGCAAGATCCTGCTAAATTGCCCAGGGTGGCCCTAAAATTTGTGACCCTTAACTTCTTGAGTATTTGAGATTGTAGGCACATACCACCACACCTGGCAATAATCTGTACTTTTAAGAGATATTCATATATGTCTTTATCTCATTTAATTCTCCCAAATACCCAGTAGGATGAATTTTACTTTCAGTGTACAGACAAGGTACAGTAATTTTAAAAATGAGCTTGTCTAGCAAGTGGCAAAGATAAAATAGGGCTGTAACTTTGTTTGTGGTCTTTTCATCTACTGATCCAGCTGTCTACTTCTTATACTGACTATTTCTAAGCTTTCATCTTGATGTTTAAACTATACTTTTATACTGTCTTTACTTGTAGTTCTTTGCTCATTCACTGATTGCTAATATTTTAAGATCTTATCTTTCATTCATCTTTATTATTAGATCTTTATATACATCTCTATCATTACTTTTACTGCTTTATTATTCCCTTACTTTAAGGATTTTTCTGAGCTTTAATTGTCTGGAATGTAAGGTATTTTCTAAAATAATCACCCTTCTTGACAGCTGTCATATTTGAATGTTCATTTTGCACGTTTGTCAGTATTTTGAAACTAGTGGATATGTACTTACTCTTTTTTTTTTTTTAAGGTTTTTTGAGACAGGGTCTCACTTTTGCGGTTCAGGCTGGCCCTGAGCTCAGCCTCAAACTCATATCACAATCCTCCTGCCTCTGCCTCCCGAGTGCTGGGATTACAGGCGTGAGCCACCACGCCCGGCACTGTGGTATGTGGTACTGGTTGCTGTTGGGTGTGGGTCTCCACACCCAGTATTGTTATGTGGTTACCGGGGAATCGGACCCTTGCGATTGCAAGACAGGCGCCGGAACCACTGATCTAACTCCCCGGCCCAATATGTACTTACTCTTAAGAAATTAATTGTAGCATTGTACTTCAGGTTTTTTTTTTTTTTTCTTTTTTTGAGACAGGGTCTCACTTTGTAGTTCAGGCTGGCCCTAAGCTCAGCCTCAAACTCACATCACAGCAATCCTCCTGCCTCTGCCTCCCGAGTGCTGGGATTACAGGCATGAGCCACCATGCCCGGCACTGTGGTATGTGGTGTTGATTGCTGCTGGGTGTGAGTCTCCACACCCAGTATGGTATATGGTTACCAGGGATCGAACCCGGGTCCTTTCATTTGCAAGACAGGCACCAGAACCACTGAGCTAAATCCCCAGCCCCTGATTTTTTAAATTTTAAATTAAAGTAGTAAATGTGGTTGTCAATGATAGTTGTGCTGGAATTTTTAAAGCCTAATTCCTTGGTCCTGTTCAGTGTTTATGATATAATCTCTGCAATTCTGATGTTTAGTCATTGTGCAGACTCTGTTTTAAAACTGTGCTGAACCATAGAAAAGTGATGACCAGCAAGTAGTATGACTAGCTTTAGAAGGGTGGCAGCCATCGTTAAAGTTGGTTTGGAATGGGGAAGAGATTTTAGCAGATGACTCTGGAAACCGAGGCAATTGTTAAGGTAAAAGTACTACTCCTTAAAATAGTAGCAAATAAAAGGAGATACGTAGAAGAACTAGGATCACTAACATTTATCAGTAGTTATCCGTACACAGATCAGTTAGCAGTAGTTATCCATAGACAGGTCAAGGATGTCTATCAGGTTCTGTGTAAGGGGTCGAGGCCAGAGATTTTTAGCTCAAATCCCCCCCCTAGTTTCTCCTGGGTTTCTACTGTGGTTTTTGAACACTGCCAGGAACAAGAGTGAGGTGGTCAAATTATCAGCAGCAAAGCAGCCCAATAAATAATGCCCAGTGAATCATTTCATGGTAAAAAATAGCATGAACTATGTCAGGTCAAGTTCCTTCCCCTCTAGGATGTTCCTCATTTTTTTTCTCAAAAAGAGGAATGTTTGAGAAGAGAGAACAGACATCTATCTTGATACCTCTGTCCCAGTAAGCTTACCATGAGAAGGCAGGAGAGACAGGAGAGTGGAGACCCTAACAGGACGCCTACTACTGAAATAAGTCATTACTGATTACTGCTGGTAGGCCACTACTCTTAGCACATGACACTTAAGTACTCATTTAATTCTCCCACTACTCAAGGAAGCTCGAGATTTAGCTCAGTTGCACCCTGCCTGCCTGACAAACGCAAGGTCTTGAGTTCAATCCCCAGTGCTGGAAAAAAAATACATGGTAGGAATATACTAAAGGGAGATTTAAAATACTGAAAAATGGAAGAAAGGAGAAAAAAGAAAATAAAAGTATTCCAAGAATCCTATTTCATTGAGCAGGTAACTACTTGAGAGAGTGTGTGCTGTTGTGTTATCATTGTCCCGATGAGGAAAGAGGTACAGAGACATGTCCCACATTACCAAGATTTCTTAGTGGCCAAAGTGAACCTAGAAGAGAGGAAGAAAAGACCTCAAGAGCAGGCTCCACTTTGTTGCTTGAAATTGGGAATGACAGAGAAAGTTGTTATTTAGAACATGGACCAGTGGGACACGGTAACTTCGCTTGTCAGTAAAACGAGCTCATCAGCGTCACAGACTCGGATCAAATAGCTTAGTGTTGCATTTTCCTGTAGTGTGTAGTGTGAGGAGTTCAGTTAAGAGGGAGAAATGGAGAGATGAGGGACAGAAATGGAAAGAATTCCCCCTTTCTGTGTGTTTCTTGTAATCTACTAGATAATGCTACTACTAAGAGAGTATTTGCAGGCAAGGGAAACGGTTTTCAGAAATGTAGAATTAACATGTAGAATTTGTGGGTGAGGATAAGCTGGAAATTCAGGGTTGGATTTTTGAAGAATGATCTTGACTGAAACTAGTTTGGGAGACGTTGAATAGATTGTCCCTTCAGACCGCTTTCAAGGACCTTGGTATTTTATAGCATTAGTCTGGTTCCCGGGGCATGATGTTTCTACCTCATTAACTGCAGTTGAGTGTGCAGCACAAAGTGAGAGATTCACTGCAGTATTTAGTCACCTATTTGATGATCTGTTCTTTGCTGGAATCTTAGAACAGAAAAAGCAGCATGCCAAAAATTACTGACTGTAAAGTTACTTGATCTAAAGAACTACCCACTTTTTGTTATGTCCATTTGTTTTTATCTTTGTGTGAAACATACATAGCATACAAGTTAGTGTTTTAACCATTCTCAAGGATACAATTCAGTGAAGTCCATTTGTTCTTTTTTAAAAATGATTTTATTGGTGCATTCTATATATACATTATGACCACATTCAACATGGAGAATATATACCAGCACATGACACATCTTGATTCTTATTTTTTGCCATTCTTCTGCCCTCCCTAGAACCCCTTGCAAGCTTTGTTTCCTTTTTTTAACCATCAAATTTTTTCTTTCCCTTTTTGATTTGTCCCTACTCCCTCTTTTCCATATTTATTCTTAGCCCACTGTGTTTATTTTTTGGTACTGGGGATTGAATGTAGGTCCTTGAGCTTGTGAGGCAGATGCCGGAACCACTGAGCTAATTCCTTGGCCCTCTTAATCTATTCTTGCCTTTTTTCCCTTAGTCACGGCAGTAACCTAAATGAGTTTATACTTCTCCTTGCAAGTATACTTGTTACAATCTTGCTGTGGATCACTTTTCTCTTGGAGTCATAAAATACTGGAAGAAGAATGGCCTGAGAGATTAGCCTAGCCCAATCCTTTGGGCCAGTAAGGAAGTAGGCTCAGAGAATTCTCTTACCTTCCTGGGATTATAAAGCATATTTGAAGCAAAGTCTGATCAGTTCTCAGTCTTCTTATCCATGGTTTTTGTTGTTGCTTATTCTCTTTGTTGTGGCTATCCATGACACTTGAGCTTTTCTGCTTTTTCCCCTTCATGCCCCCTTATTTCCTCCTTTAAGAATGTTTCCATCCTTTTAGGATCTTTCAGGGTAAGCCCTGCATTTGTTATGCTCACTAAATGCTTAGTAAGTGGATGTTTTTCTAGACTTTAATTATTTTAATTTTATCTTGTTTCCTTATTTTAGAGCAATGCATTCTGTTAAACTTTAAGGGAATCCAGATGTTTGGTACACTGGCAAAATTTATTTATTTTTTGTTTCTTGGCATAAACATTAGTTCTGAACCAAGCCTACTAATCTTACCTGTTAGGTCCTAATACGTTCTTTATTTCAGCTTATTTGAAAAGAAGGAACAGAAGCCAAATGTTACTCCAAGGTTTTACAAATCAGTTATTAGGAAATTGACCCCAAGTCTGACTGAAATGTGACGTACATAGAGGTAAATGAGATTGTGTTTGAGAAAAAGAGGGCCGGGATATATTTTTATTAATCCCTGGGATATGACTATAACCATTGTTCAAACCCTCCCCATGTTTTTTATTTGAAACTTTTTGTCACATTACTATAGCAGTTCATATCCTCATCCATGTTTGTTTTGATGCCTCTACCAAAAGGCCATCTTCCTTGTCAGTTGCTTGCTCTAGGTATGAAATTCAAACATGCTGGTGAAGTAAAAATGTCTCTTAGTTTTTGATTAATCATGAATGAAATTAAACCAAAGCTATTAAGTAGAACTAAACCTTATGATAGGGCAACGAAATAAGTATAGTTTCTTATTTACCAGATTGTCTTTTTCTCACTTAGGCATGGAGTGCTTCCTACTCACCAGATCTTGCCTATGCATCACTACCCTCGTGTACCATGGTCTGCTTTGAGTCACCTCTGTGTGTGAGTGACATTTTCTGCTCCCTCGCAGTATCAGGGCAGAAAGCACTTCAATAGCGTTAAGATTTTAGCCATAGTTCTCTCCCTGACTAATAGGCTTACCTTCTCACTAGAGATTGCTTCCTCCTCCATCCTTATAAAAGCTTTCTTTATCATCCTTATCATTTGCTTCATTAATGCAATTTCCTTCTCTATGTGGAGCTATTGAATTATTGATTGTACTTAGTAAAGTTTTCTCTCCCTATTTTGATCTTATGTACTGAATTTTTTTCTCTGCTTCTGAAACTGTATTGCTTCCTGCATTTGGATTTTAACATTTTCCTTTTTAAGGAGATTGCAATTTTAATTACTTTTGACCTAGTTCCCCACTGTTAGTGCTCAGAACATATGGAAAGTCCCTAGGATAATTGTCATGATTTTTTCCCGTCTTATCAGCTTACTATTTTCCTTTTTCCTCCTACAGTTTCTCACCCTCTATAATGTATCTGGAAGGTTAAATGACCAATGTGAAATTTGTCAGTGTCCCATTTTAGCATACATATGTGACATTTATAATTTATACTCTGCCTGTATCCCAGATGGATAGGAGATAGCTTATGATAAAGAAAAAAATTCACATGTCCAACTGTTAAATATAGTCAAAAAGGGAATTGGTAATACAATGTTCTTATCAAACATAAGAAAAACTTCCTTTGAAGAATGAAAGAAGAACATAACCTTTTAATTTGGTAACAGGTCTGCTTTTCTACACTAGTAAGGAAAGAAGATTGTAATTGTGGTCTGGAAATATTTTTGTATAATGAAAGAATTACTGACATGGTCTCTCACTTTGATCCCCCGAAATTTTGTTCTAAAATAGAAAATTAATGGTTTTTTCTTTCCAGTCTCCAATTACCATTGCTAACTTTTTTAGCCAGACTTTCTCATTCAGGTTTACCACTAACAGCTTCCATTTATTGATCACCTGCCATGTAGAAGACATTCAGCTAGAAATCGGATACAAATTATCTCATTTAGTCTTCATCATTAGGCTGTGAGATAGATGGTGCTGCTGTGTCTTAGAGGTGTGGGAACAGACTGAGCAGGTAATTGGATCACAGTTACACAGGTAGTAAGTGGTAAGAGTTTGAATCCAGGGCTTACTGAGCATTAAGTCCATTCTCTTTCTATTACCCTGTAATGTTTCCTATTAAAGAAGTATATTACCAAGTGTGTTAGTCCATCTTCCATTACCTGTAAGAAACAGCTGAGCTAGTGAACTTAGGAAGAGAAATGGTATATTTGACTCAGTTTTGGAGGTTTCAGAATGTGATTGGTTGGCCCTATTGCTTTTGATTCTGGAATGACATACTGTGGTAAAAGCACCTGATAGAGCAAAAAAAAAAAAAACCCACTTGCTTCATTACTGGAAAGTCAAAGAGGAAAAGGATGGAGCTGGGATTCCACAGAATCCTAGAAAGACATGTTCCCACCATCCTAAACACCTCCCTCTGGGTCTGCCTGTTTTCTATTAGTTCTATTACCTCCTAATAGCACCGTGATCTGGAGACCAAGGCGTTGACACCGGGGCCTTTGTGGGACATTCCAGGTCCAAAGTACAGCAGAAAGTTAGCTCTTAAAACCTCCTAATGTTTATCTGTCCTTCCAGGTTTTGCTAGTGCAGGGTTTCTTACTTGGAAGTTCAAGCATGTTTTAAAATAGTATGTTGGTTTGGTTTGCTCATGTTGGGTTGAAATTCAGAGGTAGGACTGAGTGCCCCACACTGCCTTTGAAGAGGTCAGGAGGATGAGGGGCAACAAGTGAGTGTGACCGAGGAAGGACTAACTAATTATGCCTGAGCCTTCTTTGTGTTGACCCTAGTCTTCAAGTTAGCTGTTGCTTTGAGTCAGAGAGTCCTAACATTTATTGAGATATATTATTTACTTGTCTTGTCTCATGTGTGTACAGAGGCTATGGAAGTGGCTTTAACCTCAATACTGAAGCCCAGAGCCATAGGCAAGTTTGTCCAAGGTCACAGAAGCAGAAAATGGAGTCATCCATATTCCACTGCTAACACAGGTTTATCTGAACCCCAATCCATAGTTTCACAAAGTTTAGTTATAGTTGGTTATAAGAAGCTTCTATGACTGGAGCTATGTTCTCTGCTCTCTCACTTTTCTTAGCTGTGCAGTGAAAGTAGAAGCGTTGCTTACAAAAAGTGTTTGGCTTTTTAGGTAAGTATGCCTGAGGGTGACATGCTATTCTATGAGGAACAGCATGTTAGTGTAGATTCACCACTGCAGCCTGAGAGTCAGTTGCACTGTTGAGATAAGAACTTGTGACAGCTGGTTATGATCAGTTAAACTGATAATCTCTGTGTTTTCAGCTACTTTATTGAAGATAAAAACTTAACCTTTAAAGACTACTCCACACAGCATTTCTTAACCTCAACCTTTCCCCTGGTCCGACCAGTTTGTCAGTAGTGGTTCACCTTATTTCTGGTTCCAGTGGCCAGTAACCTGCGATCAAGGATAGCCTTGTTCACTTTATTTTGGTGAGCTCATTGACGACTTAGCGAGCATGATGCGGTCTTGAAGTATCTTACCATTTCCCTCTGCCACTGAGATGAAGCAAATTCCCAGGAAATGAAATGACCCCGGTAGTCCACAAAGCAAGTTCCGCTCGTACTCTCCTTCGGGCTTCAGAATTAAGAGCATGGCAGTGCTTCATGATGTAATTCTTTGGCTTGTGTACAGCTTTATTGCAGGGAGGAAACAGAAGTGTTGTGTGCGCTGAAGTGATAATAATTCCAAACCGGTATACCTATTGTTCCTTGGATTTTTTTTTTTTCTTTTAGCCTCTGCTGTTGTTCATTTAACAGAATCTTTTTACAAGCAAATAAAACTAAGACTGAAGAAAGCTGGGTTGATTTGCTGCTTTGATCTCTACTGGTTTCTATGGCCTTAGATAACTTATTTAATATCTCTAGGCCTCAGTTTCCTTATCATGAGGATTAGAGATAATATATGCTAAGTACCTAGTAGAGAGGCTCACACAGAACAGATGCTCAATATAGAGAAGCTACCATTAATATTAGTATAAAATGCAAAGTCTATTTTGTGATCTAAAAGCTTGGGATTTGTTTTGTTATAGTGGAAAATAGTATTTCCCTGTGGACTTCTTTGTGCTGCTCATATGCAGTCCAGGGAAAACAGTGGAATAGTGTTCACAATAAGGAAAGATAGTTCTCTTTGTTCCCTTCAACAGACAAACAAAACTCATTATCGTATCAAGTAGTGACTGTTGCTATTGAAATGGTTTATTTGTGTGTTTTTTTTTCTGTTTCTTTCCTAGGGATTTATTTGTGGCTTTTCAGTAGCAACAGGTGCAGCAGCGAGACTAGTGTCAGGATACGACAGCTATGGAAATATCTGTGGGCAGAAAAATGCAAAATTGGAAGCAATACCAAACAGTGGCATGGACCACACCCACCGGAAGTGAGTAGACTGTTGCTGAATGTTGACCATTATGGAAACTTTGAAGGAGGCAGAGAAAATTCTGCTTTCCTTACTACTTTAAAGATAGTGTTTACTGATTATTTTTATATGAATTTTGTTGTTTTTTTTGTTTGTGTCTTTTAAAGTGTATACTTGAATCTTTCCGGTTTTCTTCTGAACAAATACATTTTCCAGAAAACAAAATTAGCTACCCTCATAAATGGGCTACCCTGAGGTTTTAATGGGTAAAGGCTTGATTTAGGAGGATTGCTTTTGTAGTTTGTTTCCCCAATAACCTTAAGATATGGACTAAATTTTAACCCAGAAACCAACATAATATTTTCTTACTAAGCTTATATGTGATAGGAGACAGAGGGAACATTAAAGTCAAAAAGCAACATTATCTGGTGCATCGTTTATAAGAACACATCAATTCCCAGTTTTATAAAAGATACATTTTCCTTGATGGACTGAAAAATTTGTTTTGAGTTATCAATATTCATCTTGGATTTTATAAAATTCCTGATTTAATTGCTTTTTCTTCAAGAGAGCTTAATTTTTAATGTCTATGAAGGAAATATTTTTCATATAATATCTTTTATGTACAATGCCAATGTAATTGTTGAAACTGTATATTCATACTCCATCAAACTTTGTTAGAATATTTTAAGTACCAAATGATGTCTTCAGAATAAACAAAATTAATTTTAAGGCTATAGTTCTGATATACTATATAGGTAAAATCTAAACCAATGAAAACATTTTTTAGGCTATATCAGATGTTCTTCAGGGAGGCAATTTAAATAGCTCTTTATTATTTTAAAAACATGTTGGTTAAATCAGCTTCTGTAAGATTAGCTTAATTATTTCACAAAGTTAAAGAAATTCAAATAACACTCCTTCCTTTAGTAAAGAAGAAATAAGGCAGTGCAAGTAAACAAAATTTTAAATAGCCATAATGAATATCTGTGTAGTCTGCCATAGTGACAGCTGTGTACCTCCCTCTAGCAGAGGCTTAGTGAAACAGAAGGCACTTTCCCAGGTCCGCATGGCTGGTGGTACCAGAACACCCAGGACAGACTCCTCCTCGCTTCTGTCCTGATGCACACCTGCTTCCCTCCAAATAAGGGCTAATCAGATGGTCAGCAGTTTGGAGGGTTGTTTCACTTCTTTTTCTTTATGATCGTCTCATGAAATTAGCACAGAGATGAAGTTTCATGTTATTTCTTATAGCAAAACTACACATATCTTTTTTGTTTACTCTTTATTTTGAAATAGTTTTGAACTCACAGGCTACAAAAATAGAGTTTTGTATCTTTTTTTTAGGTAGCTGCTATGCTACAAAATATTGTGTAACTCTTATGCTATTGAAATAATATTTACTTAATTGAGATATGAGACAAAGGTTTGTATTCCTTCAGGTCTATGGTTACATATATTGCAATCATCTTTATGGTTTTCATTATAACTTGTTAATGACTTTAAGGATATCCTTATCCTAAGGTATTTTTTTAAGTGCCACTCTTTAGGTTTTTTTGAGACAGGGTCTCACTTTGTGGTTCAGGCTGGCCCTGAGCTCAGCCTCCAACTCACATCACAGCAATCCTCCTGCCTCTGCCTCCCGAGTGCTGGGATTACAGGCGTGAGCCACCACGCCCAGCACTGTGGTATGTAGTACTGGTTGCTGCTGGGTGTGAGTCTCCACGCCCAGTATGGTATGTGGTTACCGGGGATCAAACCCCGGTCCTTGCACTTGCAAGACAGGCGCCGGAACCACTGAGCTAACTCCCCAGCCTTTAAGGGCCACTTTTACATTTAAGGTATAGTGGTTCAGGCCAGTGAAGAAATTCTTGGATTATTCTTTGCATACTCAGGCCTCTTCCAAAAAGGAACTGCATATTATTCTGAGAAAATGATTATTTTTCTCTGACCTATTAGCATAGTTGAAATCCACTCTTGTATAAGGAAAATACTCTCCCAAATATAGCTATTCTTTATTTTTAAAGTTTATTTCTGATTGCTACTTCTTTTTTTTTTTTTTTTGCCTCCTAAGTTTTTTAGGGCTTACCCTTCTGCATATAAGTAATAAGTATGTTTGATGTATATTCTATTTTTGAATATACTTTTTCAGGTAAGTCTGTTTGGATTTGGATGGCTGCAGTCTTTGTCACTATTTTCTTCTCACTATTTTCTTTATTTCATCTTCTTCTTATCAAATATGTTGGCTTTCTCCTACTCCATTCCTCTGTACATTTTTGGCTTCATTATGAGCTCAGACCCATCCGTGGTGTGTTTTCTTACCTTTTTTTTAATGCTGTTACTTTAACCTGACCTTGATCGTTGCCTCAAAGTTCTTACCTGCAGCTCTATTACAGTACTTACTTGGATCTCCATTCATAGTTGTTGAATAAGTCAGTGAATGAATCCTCTAAAATCTTGGGTGAAACCAATTCCCTTTTTCCCTCATGAATATTGTTTCTAGTATTAGAAAAAATAAAACAAATCTCCTCCTACTCTTCAAATAGCCACATTCTATTCATCCTCCATCTTTCATCGTAATTATTCTTCCCAGAGAGGTTTCCTTTGATCTCACAATTTAAGCAAGATAATAAAAAGTACTTTCTCATTGTGTCCTGTAATATATGTGATTATACATTTATGTTTTGATAATTTGTACAATGTATGTCTCTCACTTGGGGATGTAGCTCAAAGATAGAGCTCTTGCTTAGCATGGTTCAAACCCCAGCACGGAAGGAGGAGAAAATAAATGTGTATCTCTCTAAGAGAGGCAGGAAAGCCTATATTATTCGCTGCCATATCTCCAGAGCCCATCTCAACACCTGGGACATTGTGCATATTCATTCATACCGAGTAGGTAAATAAATTTACTTCAAGAGCATGCTTACAGTGTATAAATTACTGAATTGAGTATCCGAGTATTTTATGAGTTAATGGATTTTTTTCATGGTACTGGAGATTGAATTTGAAGTAGACACAGTACCACTTGATCTCTGATATTGTTGAATGGAACTCTATACTTTTCTGTTTATATTCCCTCTAACAGTGTCTGAAGTTACTTTATCTTTGCTAATATTGTTAGTAGGTTTTTTTTCCACTAATGTGATAGACCAAAGAATGGTGCTTTATTGTCTTAATTTGCACACTCCGATTATTAATGATTATGAACACTTCTTTTTGTCTACATGTTAGCCTCTCAGGAAGACTGTTGTGCTAGCATGTCTGTTCTTGGTCTTATCTCTAATTTGCTTCATCCTTTACACTCTGATAAGATTAAGTTCTTTACAATAAGGCTTTATTTTGTTACATCAGAGTCTTCCCTTTTGTGCCGCTGTCTGGCTGTCTACAGCAGTGATGGTGAACCTTCAGAGGGTCATTGATCCACACAGCCTGTGGTGGCAGGCATGCTGTGTGTTTGCCACCATGATGTGTGATATCAGAGATGCGCCCACTTGGCCCCTGCCGCTGTAGGCCATCCTCAGCCCACACTCCTTGCACCTGTCTGGTCCTCTGTCTGTTCCTTAGGATGGTATTATCTTTGTCTATGACAATCAGTTGTTTCTGTCTGTGTTTTTCCTTCTGCTCATCTGCCAAACTGAATCTTTGAAGCACTTAAAATGGGTCTAATAACTAATATTTTTTATGAAGTGTTTCAAAACTAACCTTATCCCATAGTGGATCCTCTTTACTTTAATTACCCAGATTTTATTCCTATCTCATTCTCATTGTTCAGTTTACTCTCTAATGATGCTGTATTTTTCATCTGTCTGTGTTGATTATTGGTTGCTAGGTAACAATGGTACCATAAACTTTGTGGCTTTCCAGGGTATGCATGCATCCTCTTCATTCCTGAGGTCAGGAATCTGGATGTGGCTCGCCTGGGTCTTCATCTGCAGAGCCTCCACCCAGGCTGCATACTACGTGCCAGTGGACACTGGGATTACATCCAAGGTTCAGTGGGCAAAGAGTCCCCAACCAGGCTCATGTAGTTGTTGGCAATATATAATTTCCTGAGGCTTGTTGGACTGAGAGCATGAGCTTTATGCTGATGCCACGAGGACCAGCTAGGGCCACCCTCACTACCAGCCTCACAGGTTCTCCCATAGCCAACATATGACAGTGTCACTAGAGAATCTGATAGAAACATAGAAGTTGCAGTCCTACCACTGTAATACAGAAGAGAGAACTATCTCTGCGGATCTGCCCAAACTCAAGGAAGGAAGATTACACAGGGTTGTGAACCCTGAGAGTAGGGAGAGGCGTGGTGTCCCAGGTGTGCTCTGTGCTTAATTCTCTCCCCA